>JAEACV010000571.1:0-31132 GCA_016432835.1 Brassica nigra
CAGCGTCAGGCGATGCCGCCCGGCGCCGAACCCGGATGCGCGGTATAGAGCCAGCTCCGTCCAGCGATGCAGCGGCGCTGAGCGGGAGGTGCGGCGCCAGGCCAGCCAGCGTCCAGCGTTATACAGTATCGAGGCGAGGACGCCCGGCATCAACCAGTCAGCGTGCAGCGGTGCAGGCGTCTTGCATCTGTGGGTTTGTTCGATCTTTCCCTCGTCGATCTCGTTGCGGGAAATCTTTTGAGTTTGGGAGGTCTCTGCCGAGATAATTGTTTCCAGCGAGATCCAGCGGTAGATTTGAGATGGACTTAGATCCCACAGATTTTCGTGTCGTCCGGGGATGAGAGAAATGTGGCTCGAGTTTTAGATATGTTTAAAAGATGAATCTTTCACGCAATCCGGGGCTTTACGGAGACTCATTGATCTCGGACAATGAAATCCAGACATGGGTTTCAAAGGACCAAGATGCTGTCGTTGCCGAGATTATGAGGCGATACATGGATGGCGCCAGGACCCTCGCCCGTTGGCGCCCGGATGGGAGTGGAGCCCGAGCCTTCCGTGAGTTTTATCGGCGGCGACCCGTTTCTTGGATTTGATCGTTGCTTGGCTTTTCTTCGAGGATTTTGGTTGGCGATTTAGTCATTGACCGATTTTGACCCAACAGTTAGTCCCCAACTAGCTAGGAACCGTAAAGCCTGTCGGATCTGGCTTGCGGTATAACCGTGTGGGAAGGTGTTGAGGCGTGTCGTTTGCGAAAATTGGGGGTAAATAGTGATTTTACCTCCCTTTATATGGATGAAATCTCATTCTTACTTCATCACAAAGGTTTTACTCTCTCTCAAGAATCCTTTCTCTCTCTTTAAGAACAATGTCTGAGATCTTCAAAGAAACTCTTCTTCCCATTCTCCTCGGATGACTCTCACTGCCCATGCGGTAAAGCGGGAGAATTGGTCGAGGAGAAAAAGAATCTCTGAGCCCTTGTAGGTTAACACTGCCAGAGATCCCTGTTCGAGGAGGCCTGCGAGGCAGCCGGTGCTCCTTTGCGCCCGAGCTTGGTTTCGTCAATATCTCAAGGTTCTTGAGATTTTTTACCAGGTTCGAAGAGAGTCAAATTCAGTTCCGTTGGTAGCGAGTGCCGCGGAATCCTCCGCAAGGTTTCTTTACATATTCTGGCTTTCTTCACGTACTGCATATGTGGTTCCCAATTCACGGTGCCATTGTTAATGCGCTTCACAGCCGAACTTTGATCCCTTGACTCAGCGTTCCTGCCTTGGAGAGTTGGCTTGGCGTACCTGATAAGCCTTCTGAACTTCGGGATTGATCTTGGTCGATGATTTGAAGGTCTTTGGGGCACTTCGGCCGGCGGGGAGTGGCGATTACTATTCCATGCTGCCTAAGAAGGATATGGCTGTGATTCGAGGGGACTGCCGAATCCCAAATCGTGGCAGGGCGTTTCTTCTTTGTTCAAATAGATGGCGAGTCTGTCGAGAGCTGCCTCCATCTATTTCCTTGAAAATGGAACTTCCAGCCGAGTATCACAGCGAAAACTCTGTTGTCTATCTCACCTTTTGAAAGTCGCGAGTTTTGAAAAATTTTTCGTTTTGTAGGGAACAACCCTACCGCATTTGCCTGAGTGGCGTCTTCGTCAGAGATCTTCTTCGTCAAAGGCGTTTTCTGGAAATCGCTTCCCTTAGAGCGGATCGAGATGCGGTTAAGCTTTATCGGTCGAGGTCCTGTTCTGTCGTATGGCCCGAACCTGTTACCGTGGCTCCACCGGGCCAGACAGAAGATCTCGTAAAGGAAGGAAATGCGGCGATAAGGAGAGAGGCTGGAAAATCCTTCACCGTTGGGAGAAAAACCTAGTTTTGTTCCAGCGGAAAAGGCGAACCAGCGGTTTCCACTAACAACTTCTTTGATGGCCTTCCTCCGGAGTTTACCACTGGCAATTAAGCTGGAGGATGAGGAGAAACTCGGGTTTTGCCGAGGCTCCCATGTATCGGCGAGGTTTATTGCCGAACTTCTTGACCTTCGTTGAATCTGTATATAAGCATGCTTGCTTATCTTGAGCTTTATCAGGGGACTAAGAGTGTTTAAGCGCTTAGCTTCGAGTTTCATAAAATCTAGGATTCTTAGCAGAAGACCACAGAAAGGGCGAGGCTTTACGGTTCGACAAAGTGTGAAGGCACGAGCGCTGAAGCAGGCTGAGCTTCAGCCTTCGGGCTCTCATCGGGCGGAAAGAAGGATGGTCACGCGAAAGCGGAGGTGGCAAGGCGAGGCGAGTCGTTTGCTGCTGAGTTTCAATGTTTTAAAATTTCGGGGAGTTTGTTGGTGATTTCCATGAGTGCCGAGGTTCGGTCGTAAACCTTTACAAGTCTCAGAACAGATTTCTCTTTCGATTCGGGATTGCTGAAATGAAGGATTTCTGGCGAGTGTGCTCATGCTGATTCCTTGGTCCCTCCGGTAGAAAGAGTCCGGAGACTATAGGAACTATCGAGGTTTCGAGGATCTGATGGAGGTTAGGAGCGATGAAACGCCGAGAATGGTGATGATGCTCGGCGTGAATGAGAAGTGGACCAGCCTGCTAGTTCATTTGGGATTTCGCATCGGTTTCTCGCGTTGACTTCCTTTTGTGAATTGATTTTTTGGCCATGTGTGGCGTTTTAGTAATTTTATCCTCGACCCGTTGGAGGTTGCATTCTTATGTTTAGGACTGGCGTTGGTGGCTTTTGAATCCTGCTGTCTTTTGCGGCTTTTATGAATATGAAAATTTCGCGAGATTTCGTCTTTTGTTTTGATTTATACTTCGTCAAGTGTAGAGGGAAGGATCGGAGTAGTCGCCATTATCTAACTCTTTTCGTCGCTTGGTCGTATGCTACTTTTAGCGGCGTTTTAGGTGTAGCGATAAGAGACATGTTTTGGGATCATTATCACGATACTATGTCATGGATGTCAAGATCAGCAAGACTGGGTTTAGGGCAAGACCTAGGTTTACTCTCAGCTTTGAGGCTGTCGATGACTGATCGGCTTTCGTTTTGCCTGTTAGTGATTTCTTCCTGATTCTTTTCTAGTTTAAAGTCCGTGACTAATTAGCCGTTATATGACTTGTGTTAAAGAATCGAGCTATCTTCGGAGTTTATCGAGATGCTAAACCAAAATTTTGGGTTTCTTGTATGGCGCTATGATATCCTTGTCGGATGTAAAGAGGACCTTGTAGGTCGACTACGATTTTGTATTGAGTGAAACATTTCTTGTGGCGTCCGTCGGAGTCAATCGGCGGGCGTGAGTTATTTTAAGTCGCTGGTGGACTGTCTTTTGCGGATATCGAGTTTTGTTATCTTTTAAGGTTGCGGCGTCTGGCGTTTCTTTTGAAGATATGATTTTCGTTTTCGAAGCGTTGATCGTTTAAGTGAGCATGAAAGATAGAAAATTTTATTAAAATTTCGAGAGTTAAGAGTACATATCGCAGATTTTTCGGCGTTTTGTGGGAATTATAGGTTATCGCACCCAGTCCCCTTTTGGTGGGGGATAGCTGAACTTCGCGGGTTTCGTGGCTGCTCATACCTCTTTTCGAGGATCAAGCCATCTCGTAGTTCTGATAGTTGCAGCGGGCGTTTTACTCCCCGTCGTTGCCGTTCGATCGTGCTGGTGGGATCAGTGGTTTGTGCGGGGAATTAGAGCTCTTCTTCTGCGGTGGATTGGAAGGCTTTGTCGCCGTCTTGAATCGTTGCCTGTTCGGATGATTCTGGATCATCTTTCTTGAGTCTTCGGGAATGTTGTGTGATTCCTTTGCTCATTTTGGGTTGGCGCGAGGCGTTCCGATCTTTTCGCGATTTGAACTTCGGCTAGGTAACAGAGTCTCCATTGTTTCTGACTACCAGGATGGCTGCGGTTCGGTCGTCGGGAACTTGATACAGGTGATATGTGGGCGGTACTTCCTTCATGGAGTTGATCAAAGGGGTTCCCATGATGGCGTTGTAGATGGCGGGTTGTCGACTACTGCAAACTTCGGCGATCTTTGTAACTTCCTTTGCCATGGTGGGAGTTTTATTTTTCGAGGGTCATGGTAGTGGCCTCGAAAACCCGTCAAAGGTTTGGCTCAGGGGCGACTTCCCCAAGTGGGATCTTCATCCTGTAGAGTGTCGCGGAAGATGGCGTTGACCGTGCTTCCTGTATCGGCGAGAATGCGGCCGACTTCGAGATCTGGATGACCAGGTCGATTACCAAAGGATCGCGAGTGAGGTTTGTCGATTCCGGCGGTCGTGTTCCTCGAGCGAATGTGGTTAGGAACATGGCTGTCGGGAACCAGTTGGAACTGGTCTTGGCTTTTCGCCCGTGGCTTTTATCGATGAGACAGAATCTTGGTAGAACTGTGATCCTCCGATGATCATGTTTACCCTCTGGCGACTGCTGTTGTTTCGTCCCTGTCTTCTTCGCTTTTCCCTGATTGGTTTTGATTAGCGGTCTTCGGAGACATTTTGTTAGTCTTTGGGCGGTCGAGTCCAGGAGCAAGTCCTTTATACTCTTGACCTTTGATAGCTTCGCGGTGAGGGAGTTTTCGCGGCAAGCGGGCACGAAACCTTGCAGTTAGCAGTGGGTGACCTCTGGTCTCGTGGAACTTAATAGGAGTTATCCTTGTACTGATTCCTGGTCAGGTGTTTCGGGAGGTTTGCCTTGCTCGAGTTGATGGCGTGGTTATGCTGCCCTGGGCGTCGCCATTGATGGGCGTATTTACGAGAGGTTTCTTCTTGGGCCAGCGGTTTCTGCGGTCCGTGCTTTTCGCGATAGAAGCTTCATCTCTTCTTCCATGATAGCGAAGTCCGTTGCTGTGAAGAGTATCCTGGATTGTCAGCGGTTTCTCCAGTAGTATCCACTTCGGAACCCGACTTGTACCAGAGAGTTTTCCTCAAAGGCGTCGATTGCGACATTATCGCTGATGCCCGTTACTCTGCCATCACCGGTTTGAACCTCGCGAAAGCGAAGCTTCGTCTTCCTTCGAGCTAGACTCCATAGATCCCGCGTCGGACGTTTCTCTATCCATGAACATGGAGTACTGTTTGAGCGCCAGGGCCAGTTATGGAAACTTCGATGGAGTTCCTTTTGAGCGGAGAACCCGCTTCGCGCAGCACCTTTGAAGGTGCTTTCGGCGAAGAAGACAGTGACCTGCGTCCCGTTCGCGTTCGGGAGTTTGCACTACCCATTGCGATCTGGAAGGACTGCAGGTGTGACTTAGGATCTGTCGTGCCGTCATAGACCAGGGTTTGATCTTCCACTGGTCTGAGATCGCGTGTTTCCGTGATCCAGTGGTGAGCAGCGTTTTCCGATGCTTCCTCGAGAAGTCTATGTCGATCTCGGAGGAACTGATCGCCCTGATGGATTTCGCGATTTCACGCTTTCACTTCAGCCACGGTCTTTTGAGAGATGCGGAGATCATGGATCGCTATTGCTGCGGCGTTCCTCGAACCTGTCGGCGCTGGTCGCGATAGATCGAGTTTGATCTTCATGAGTTCTTCCTGCTCCATCGGTAGAGTTCTTCTTCCTCTTCTGTCATGGGCCCTATCGAAGGATACCGTCTGCGGCGGACTGGCCGGGTTCTCACAGGGGTGGATGTCAAGCGTCTTCGCCGGAAGGTCGATGGTCGCTGATATCTAGTCGATCGCTCGGCGTCGTTTTCCTTGTTTCCGCGGGAGTGTAAGGTTCTGCGGTCGTTTGCTGTCCTTCGGAGCCGTTTCCTCGGGAATGGGCTCTTCGGGCATCTTTCTTGTGCCGGAGATCGAAGTGATCTCTCCTGGCGTGCCTTGGTGGATCCAGCGGCAACTTGCTTCTAGATTAAGGGTATCAACCTGTTTTGCGGCGAGGTTATCAGCTTGTCCTGTTGTTCCGCCATGGCGTTCAGCTTCATCTGCCTGAGCACCTCAGTGTTTGCATCAGCAGTGACTGTGGGCGTGTCTCCAGCTGGAGTCTTCTCAGCGTTGGCATCGGCCAATTGTTCCGTCTAGCGCTGGCTGATCCTTGGTGGTCGGTTGACATGATCGGCGTGTGCAGTTGAGATAGATAGATCCGTAACCCCCCCTCCTTCTAAGCGCCAAACTGTAGGAACGAAATTACGCGTCAATTTTGATAAAGATTGTGGAGAACCGAGTTAACCCGATCTTCCTTGAAGGTCGGATATCTGCTGGGCGCTGCGAAACAATCAAATAGATATTAAAATTCGAAAAGTAAAATAAAGTAAAATTAGAGCGGAAAGATCTTATTTCTGAATTGGCGTTTTAAGTGTGAACAACGGGTAAGAAATAAGCTACAAGGCTGTGAAAGGTCCCTAGTCAGGCGCTAGATCTAACCTATGGTTAGTCGCGGCTTCATTAACAAAAACAGAAAAAGAATGCTAAGCGGCTCTAAGTGCTAAGTGCTTGAAAGTTTGTGATCTGGTTTGCTTCTTGCTCATAGCCCTCCTTATATACTCCTCCTGGGGCGGTCTATCTTCGCGGGCTGAGTGGGCTTTTCCATTTTCGTCCATCTTTGTGTTTATCGGAAACTTGACATTTATCTTGAAATCTTGACATTTATCTTCTGGAAACTTGATATTTATCTCTTATGGAAACTTGACATTTATCTCTTATGTGAGGATAAAGATAAACCGTCATAGTTATCCTTCCTTTTCGGAAAATCGTACGTGGGCGTTTTGGCCCGTTAGGCCATTGGCGTTTTTACGGTTTCTCGGAAGGACAGTCTTTGAAGGTCTCGGTGTTTCCGAAGGAACCTCAATTCCTTGTTTAGTCGAGAAGTTCAGAGTAACCGTGATCATACCAAACTTGCGTAGATTGATCCGAACAAGCTACGATGGGATCGAACCGGGCCGCGATAGGAGCAGGAAACGGGAGACGTGGACCGTCGCCAACCGACCAGCCGCGGCCCAGTGCCGCTGGCGCCAGGCGGCCAGCGTGGCCAGTGCCGCGGTAGGCGATATAGCGTGTGAGTGCAGCGGTATCAGGCCGCCAGCGTGCGCCCGGCATGGAGGCAGGGTGCCGCCCGGCGCAGGCGAGTGCCGCCGCCAGCGCCAGCCAGCGTCCCAGCGTGCCGCCCGGCATGAGCCAGCCAGCGTGCGTAAAGGCCAGGCGAGTGCGCCGGCGCCAGGCAGTGCCGCGGCAGGCCAGCCGATCAGCGTCGCAGCAATGAGCTAGCGTATGGCGATGCCGCCCGGTATCGAGTGCGCCGGTAAACCAGCCAGCGTCCAGCTTACCCCTGGTATGGCGCGAAGTGCCGCCGGCATCAGGCAAGTCCAGCGTGCGGCATGGGCGAGTGCCGCTGGCGCCAGCCAGCTCCCGCGCTGCCGTGCCAGGCTGTCTGCGTATGTGGGTTTGTTCGATCTTTCCCTCGCTACGCTTCGGGAAATCTTTTGAGTTTGGGAGGGTCTCTTCGAGATAATTGTTTCCAACGAGATCTCGCGAGTATCGGGATTTGAGATGGACTTAGATCCGCAGATTTTCCGTCGCCGAGGATGAGCAATGTGGGTTCGAAGTTTTAGATATGTTTAAAAGATGAATCTTTTAATCGAAGGTTTTACGGAAGACTCATTGAGATCTCGACAATCCAGACATGGGTTTCAAAGGACCAAGATGCTGTCATTGCCCGAGATTATGAGACGATCGCATGGACGGGCGCCAGGACCCTCGCCGTTGGCGCCAGATGGGAGTGGACGAGCCTTCCGTGAGTTTTATCGAGCTACCACCGCTTCTTGGATTTGATCGCTGCATGGCTTTTCTTTCGAGGATTTTCGGGTGACGATTTCGGCATTGACCGATTTTGACCTCCAACACTAGATCTCGGATCTTAACTTTTAGCAATCACGAGAAGTGTCGATCAATTATTCTTTATGAATATCGATCGAGGAACCTTTCACCATATCGATCGATACAAAATCATTGTCTCGATCGATATCGCTGCAAGCTTTAAGATCGGATTGATAGGTTCTCTAATCTTACTAGAGCAACTTTCGTGTGTATCTAAGTTAAGGGTGATTGTGGGAACCGAAATTCACACCGTCGAGTTTCAGTTGATCGGAGGAAAACCAAGTAAACCTGGTTTCCCCTAAAGGTCACGGCTATCTGCTGGGCCACACACAACACAATCAATATGACGAAAATATTAAGGTAGAAAATCGAAAAGAAAAGAGCAAAAGGATCTAATTTCTGAATCCGCGTTTGAGCATGAACAGGTGAGAGCCTGGCTACGAGAGCTGTCGGCAAGTTCGCTAGTCAAGCAACCTAAGTTCTAACCTAGTTAGAGTCGGCTCGATAGTAAAAACCGAAAATTGCCTAATTTGCTCTAAGTGCTAAGTTTGCTCTGAGAAATCCTCTTCTGCTCCTCGCCTCAAGCTCTCCTTATATACTTCCTCTAGGTCGGTTTGCCTCTCTTTTCGGGCCGATTTGCTAAGTCGGCTTTTCCATATTTCCTTCATAATTATATTCGAAACTTAACATTTATCTTCGGAAATTTAACATTTATCTTCAAGGAAATTTAACATTTATATCTTTCCGTAACGAGATAAACCGTTGTCCTAATCTTTGGTCTCAAGTCTCTTAGGATCGTAGTGGGCCGTTGTCCGCAATGAGACCCTCTTTGGGCCGTAATGATATTTAAACGCTTTTACTCGCTGGCGTCCGCTGGCATAGGTATGGTCTTTCTAACGGAACCAAGTCTCTTCGCATACAACCAGATGGTTGATGTTGAATTAATTGTAACCCGTCCTATCACGGAAAGTGGGAAACCGCTTGAGAGACCTAACCTTCCCAATTTCCCAAAAGTTTTGAAGATATTTCTAGATCGGACGCCGATGTTATATCCGTGGACCTGAAGATTGAGTTACGGAAACTTCGGACGAAGACGCATGGTCACGGATAAGACAAGGTTCAGAAATAATCTTCGAAGGTTGATCGTGCTTCGCTGGGAGAGCTCTCATGTGCCTTGGCCGAGCTCGCCTGGCGAGCTGACCCATGTCATGTTCGAGCTTTCGCGTTAGCCGTGCTTGCGGGCGAGCTCTTACCATTGTCGAGCTCGCTGGCGAAGCTGAACTGCGCCGGGCGAGCTCTCCTTGTCTCGGCCGAGCTCGCCGGTGAGCGGCCAGCGCTGAGCTCACCCTTATCTCGGCCGAAGTTCGCCGCGGCCTGTGCTTGCGGGCGACTCACCTTGTCTCGGCCGAGCTCGCCGGCAAGCTGTCCGCTGCTGGGTGAGCTCTCCTTGTCTCAGTCGAAGCTCGCCGGGCGAAGCTGGTCTGTGCTCGCCCTCTTCGGTCGAGCTGGCCGGCGGCGAAGCTGGCCTGCACGCCGGGCGAAGCTCGCTTTGTCAGTCGAAGCTGGTGAGCTACCTTCGCCGGCGAGCTCGCCTTGTTCGGCCGAGCTCGGCCGGCGAGCTGGTTCAGCCGCCAGCGAAGCTCCCATGGCCGGAAGCTCGCCGGGCGAAGCTTCTCGGCCGAGCTCGCGGGCGAAGCTGGTCGGTCCGGGCGAGTTCACCCTTGTCTCGGTCGAGCTCACCGGCGAAGCTGGTCTGCTACGGGCGAAGTTCACTTTCGGGCCGAGCTCGCCGCTATTGGCCTGCGCCAGCGAGCTCACCCCTTCCATGGGCGAGCTCGCCGGTGAGCCGACCCGTACTTGCCGGGCGAGCTGTCCCGTGTTCGCCGGGTGATCTGTTTCGGTTATTCGTTTTTGAAGTTTTGACCGAGATTTGGTTTTTCCGAGGATTTTCGGGCATCGGTTCCGTCGTGACCGATTTTTACCCCAACAGTTAGCCCCCCAGCTAGCTAGGTTCTGTGGAGTTTTGGAAACAGGTCCTAGCTCGCGGTATAGCTTGTGAGGAAGGTGTAAAGACGTAATAATTTGCCGAAAGCCTAGAGTAAATAGTAAATCTCTTTTATTGCTTATATAGGTCGAGTAAGTTTTTAATCATTCTAAACTTACTCCTCACTAGAACTTACCTCTAAGATAGGCATCTCTCTTTCTTTCTCTCCTTGCTTCAAAGAAAATGTCTTCAAGCAAAGGATCTTCAAAGAGGAACTCTTCCTCTCATTCATCTTCGGACGACTCTTTTGCTAATGAGGTGATCATTCCGAAGGAAGAGTTTAAAGTCGATGAAGATGCAAAGGATGCATACTACAAATCTCTTTGCGGCTCGCTCCCTTCTCTGCAAGATATTCCAATCCCTAAGAGGCCTGTGAGGTAGCCGAATGCACCCCTCACGCCGAGCATGGTCCCGCTACCTTGCGACTCTTCGGAATTTTTACCAGGTCCCAAGTGAAGTCGTGTTTCGGATTCCTAGTGGCAATGAGAGCGCGAGGAATCCTCCGGAAGGTTTCTTCACTTGCTATGAAGCCTTTCTATCGTATTGCCGCATGTGGTTCCCGATTGCCGGCACCATTGTTCGCGCGCTTCACCGCTTCGAGCTTTTGATCAGCCAGCTGAACGTTCCGGCATTACAGCATTGGCTTGGAGTGTTGATCGCGAGTTACGAGTTAGGGATGGACCTTAACCCTGGCGACTTTGAGGGCCTTTGAGCTACGAGACCAACGGGAATTGACGGCTCGTTCCGCATAGCCCCAAAGAAAAACATGGCTATAATTCAGGGGCACACTTCGCACCCCAAGACATGGTTCGAGCGCTTTTTCTTTGTTCGAATAGATGGGGAATTGATATCACTCAAATTATCCTAAGGAGTGATTTTACTCTCTCAAATAAGAGGTTCAGTTGTAGTACTTAGGGATCGAATCCACATAGAGCTAGTGTACAAATAAGAAGCAATCTTAGTGACTATGCTAGGTTGAAAATGTTTAAAAGTAAATTGCAGATTTGTTGAGTAATGGTAAGATTACTCAGTTGAAAGGTTTTGGTTTTAAGACAATAAAGAAAAGTAGTTAGATTCAGGGTAGGTATTCAGGAATTCAGGATTATAAATACTATAAATGCTAACAAGTTGCTT
Source organism: Brassica nigra (assembly GCA_016432835.1). Taxonomy (NCBI): domain Eukaryota; kingdom Viridiplantae; phylum Streptophyta; class Magnoliopsida; order Brassicales; family Brassicaceae; genus Brassica; species Brassica nigra. Next base: position 10,963 of record JAEACV010000571.1, read on the forward strand.
GCATGATATGTCGAGCTTAACACTATTAAATGAATCCATCAGCTCTGATTATTTAGACCATCTATTACTTAGATGCTAAATGGTGTTTTGGTCGGCTATTCTACCGATAGTATCGACGATGTTTCGATAGGAATATCGACCGATACACCTCTAGCTACGCCGATTGATTACTCTATAGAGTATCGATCGATACGGCTCTAAGCAAGCTTTATGCTGAAGTTGATACAATGCTCACCATGATCTTAGATCAGCTTTGATATCTCAAGAGGGTCATAGCATGTTTAGGATGTTGTCGAATTGTATTTAATGAATAATACAATCCAAGTTCATGTTCTAGGTAGCTAAGTTAGAAAAGCATTAGTGAACAATCCTAACAATAAATATCACAACTATAGCAGATATAGGCTGGGGCTAATCCCTCATATCCTATTTAAACCCTAAATCTAACAAATGAATCTACTCAGACATAGCTAAGTAGTTCATAGCAACAAGGTAATAATAGAATTCATAGATCTATTAGAGGGTGAACACTTAGGTATTAATCACAAATATCTTTGGATCTCTCCTCTAGATCTAATCCTATAACTTTGTTAAGAAGAACAAATAAAGAACTGAATAGAACTTTATTGAGATCTTGCAAAGTAAAGAAAAAGAAAAGAAATGAGTAGAAGAAGAATGTAGAAAGGTAGTTAGAAACTAAAAACACTATCTAAAAATTATATTCTGCCAAAACACTTAGGCACATATAAATATGAGTTCATTAGGTTAAAAACTCGCCAGGGATTTCTTGTAATATGTGATGTCTTGGGCTTCAAGTTCGCCAGGTCCAACTTGTCTTTCGCCGATATCGATCGATAGTACAGGTGTACATCGATCGATTATGATCTCGATGTATCGTCCTTCGGCTAATGTGTGTCGATCGATAGCACAGAGTGTGCATCGATCGATGTGTAACTCTGGATGTCGACCTCTGGTCTTGATCACGGTGAACTCTTCTTTAAGCTCCAAAAGGCACCTAAAACATCACTTTTCTCCAAAATGTTTCTGAACCTGAAAACATACCTAATAGACTCCAAAACATAGATAATAGTAGTAAAACACTCATATCCCATGGGTAAAACGGGTAAAATCCATGGTATATCAACTCTCCCAGACTTAACCTTTGCTTGTCCTCAAGCAAACACACGGCAGTCTTTATGAAAGAGGTTTAAGAAACAGGATTAAATCAAATTCAAACTTAGAATCATAACCTCTACTTTGTTGCAAACACAATCTAAGAGTCTCAATCACTGTAAGCACATTATGCAATATCCTAATTAAACAACCTTGATCATCTAGCCAACAACTTAGCAATCATGTCTGACTAACCCTCTATTGATTTCATTTATGTACATAAAAATAAAGGTGCAGGCTTTACCTTGGGAGTATCGATCATGGGATGCAAGGTTGCTCAAACAAGTATTTGACCTGCATGTAAAAAATTAGTTCATATCCTCTCTCTCTCTATTATTTCTCTCCTAGTCAAGTCTGCTTTATTTGCAAGACATTGACCAAGATTGACAGGCTTCCATGAATCAAACCTTAATGGTTGCAGCCACCAAGTCATGTTCACTTCTTTTGACTTATATCCTAGATTCATTGTAAACAAGTCTTGAAGGGGTAACCACCAAGTCCTGCTCAATCCTTTACCTATAGAACTCTTATGAATCAAGTCTTGAGGGGGTAACCGCCAAGCCCTGAATTCCTTCCTAAGTAATAACTAACTAGTCCTAGAACATATATTTAAGCTAATTTTCAGATTTTTTTTGAACTGAATAAAATTAAATCTAATTTCAAAATGAGAGAGAGAGAGGGTGATAAAACTATCTACACAAGGCTTTACCTTCCAGACTTGTTTGAAGAATCCGATCTCATGTATACCAAGCCCCAAGACAAGCAAAGAATGTCAGGTTAGGTTAAAATCAGCTTTGGTTCCTCCGACAATCAATGAAAGTGTTTTCATAGCTGATAGTGATCAACTTTAGCATCTATAGTACATTCTGCATCAACAAATCTAAGAATGGTGCCTAAAAGATTGGTTAGATAAAAGTGAAAATTTAAATTATCATTATCCCTTTCGACTCAATAAAACCATTTTGAAAACATTTTAGATGAAGTCAAAAGGTAAAGCATCAGTAATCATCCCCCGACTTAAATCATACACCGTCCTCGTATAACCAGTCCGTTAAGGCATAGGCAAAAATAAAATACTGATATCGAAAAAGTGTAATGATATACCTCGCCGACGCTTTTGTTTGGTGCATGTCGATCGATATCGACAGTGTCATGTCGGTCGATTTCAGTTGTAATCGCCTAATCGAATCGCAACGAAAACAAATACAAAAATAAAATCCTAAAGATAAAATGAAATAAAAGTTACCTAACAGTGGATTGCCTCCCACTCAGCTTTGATTATAGTCATCTAGCTTGACTTTAGATGGAATGAGCTACTGAGATGAAGTCCATGTACTTGTTTGGAAACAAGTATCCTCTTTATCCTTCTTCTCACCAACCATGCCAAATAGGCTTCTTGTGGCTTCATATTCTCTGGTTCGCTTTTCTTTATCTCAATCAACTAATCATTGATCCTTTGAATCCTTTCTTCATGACCTTCAATGCTGAGCTCGTGCAATCCTAATTTCTCGTAGGCATGTTCTGAAAGATCATTGAGCCCGCTTTGCATTGAATCAAGGCGCTGGATCATTTTGTCGGGATGGAGCTAGTATCGACGATTGCTTGTTGAATAGTCGGTCGATGGCTGTTTAGTCCACGGTCGATGCGCTGGCTCTTCTTCGATCGATGCTAAGGGTGCAGGTCTGCTCGCAAGCTGTCTCGAATGGCTTTGATTTCTTTTGCATCCCTTCTATGCTAGATTCCATGCTGCCAACCTCGCTGATTAGCGGAAATACGCCTGCTCTAGGCCCGTCTTGTGAATCATTCACGCTTGTAATTGCCGTAGACTTCATCAACTAACTTATCCAAGTCAGCTCGTGCAGATTTTGAAGTTCAGATATCGATCGATGCAACATGTTGTTCATCGGTCGATTTTTGCTTCTGCAGATTCTCGTGAAGCTTATTGGCAAAGAGCTTCATCTGGCCGTCGATTTCAGTCAGTCGCCTATCGATCGATGTGAGGTTGAGCTCGTCGATCGATGCAATTGATGCAGCCTGATAACCGAGTTGACGTTGGAACTTATCAGCCTCCTGCTGCATAGTATCCATGCGTAGTGCGAGTTCCTCCACTTCTTTGTCTACGAAGAAGTGTATATCAGCAAGTTTCCTCTCAGCTGCTTTCAGACGATTCAATCCTACAAAAGGATTGCAAGGTGCCGCGGGGTTCATATCTGCATGTGCCTCATTGATAAGGCGGATAGATCTCTTCATCTCTTCGGTGCAGATGCTTAGATCCCCTAGGTTGTGGAAGATAGGTTCACAAGTCTTGGTGAGTCTGCTGCTGAATCGAGCTTCTGCTTTCTTCAGTTCTTTCCAGATATCTCCAAGAGACACATCGACCTCATGTTTTGAGTAGGTTGTCAATGGTGCAGGCTTCGTATCGATCGATGTGGGTGTAACACCGTCGATCGATATTGAACTTTTCTGGCTATGGTTCTGTGCGTTGCGAAGATCTTCAAGTTCAAACTCAAGACGTTGAACCTTCTTGAGTAATGTCTGTCTGCACTGAACATCCAGTTCATCTCATCGCTGCTTGTCTCGTGGCCTCCTCTAAACTCTTTCCATGGAGAGCTTTTCCCATTTGCATTCTCCAAGTTCAATGAACATCTCGCTGATCTCGCCTTTGGTGTAGGTTTTGCACCAATTCTCTTTTAAATGAACTAGCGTGCTTTGGAAGACATATGTAAGAGCCGTCCATTGAAGTTCTTTGAAGCAGCTTGATGTCGCTCTTTAAACTCTGATGACGCCACCATCTATTCCTCTAGCAAACCCTTTCGCCTCAGAACCCCATATTCATCTCTCTCTCCCAAAAGAATTTTCGAACTCCATATCGAAGGCTCTTCCAATTCGAACGCCTATCGATCGATGTCCTACACTCATCGATCGATTTATTGGAAATCTGCATCCTTCGTGTTAAGATGATTAAACTCAGCTTTGGCTCGGCTGTTGTGTTTGCCTCCTGGTGCTGATGATGGTGGTCTGGTCCAGAGCGTAGCTGCTGGAATAGGTTTTGGGATCCGCTATTAACAGTAGGACTTCTGCAATGTCCTCTCGATATGTGGAGTGTTCGCCCATCTATCGAGCGTAAAACCTTGTGAATCTCTGAAAATACCAAACTCGTCCGGATTAGATTACCAAATTAAGTACATTTGAATTTGTTACCCGATAGTTTGATGTATGTATCGGTCGATGGCACAGGTCCGGATCGGTCGATGGTTGTTTGGGCCTATCGGTCAATTGTGTTGGTGCCATGTCGATCGCCGACTTCTTCGGTCAGTGATGTATGTTGGCCTGGGTCTCAACGCAAAGCTCTCATGCTGGTAATCGCTGCCCAGCTCCCGATTGAGTATTCTCGCCTCGCTTGTTGTTGACTGTGTTGTCGAATGATGCGAGGTAAGTAGTATTGATCGATGGGGAGAAGGCCCCCGATCGATGTCTTGATTCTGAGGTTGTGGTGGAGAAGTCGATCTTCATTTTCTGGAAAGTTATGACACTCTATAGCTCTCCTCCTCGTAATCATCAGTATACTCCTCAATACGAGTAGTATCTGCAGCATGGTGGGGTGTAGTAGTCGCTCTCCCACTCGCTTACTTCAAATCACCATCCGAAACTCCTCCTCGATCTGGTTGAATAGTGAATCGATCGATGACTATGTGTGTCCGTCGAACGATGTCAGTTCACCGAGTGGATCGATGAGACAGTGCTGCTATCGACGATTCTGCGGACTCCGCCTCATATGCGCCTTGTGAATCGATTCATCTCCACAATAGCAAACAGCTACAAGGTCTCGCTCGCCTTGGATCTTCTCAGAACCTTGATGACTCGCATCGGATCATAGTAACTATAGGATTGATCGTGGTTAGGCACGCTTGTTTGTGTGAAGGTTGCATCAGCCCAACCGTGGGCTAGGAAGGCTCTTCCAAGTAGCAAAGAAGTAGGTAGGGTTACCTTGACGCCCAAGACATGCAAGTCTACCGGTATTAGGACTTCTCCTATGGTAACCTCCGTGTTTCACAATTCCTCCAGAGTTCTCATGGAGAACAATCCACAAAGATGAACGATTCTTCAAGAGGGCACTATCTTAAGACCTAGATGGTCTGCTATCACCTTGGTAGGATGCTAACTCCAGATCCTGTGTCACATAGGCACGTGGGAAGTTGATCCCATGGACTGAGCAAGGAACAACGAACTTCCCCGGATCACCCTTCTTCTCAATTTTGATCCTCTTCTTCATACTTTCTCGACTTGGTTGAACATCCTCCTGATGTCTTCTTCGCCTCCTGTTGATGTCAAAATCGGTCACGACGGAATTAATGACTGAAAGTCTCTGGAAAGTATTTTGAAACAAAAGTCTCGTGATAATTTGAAAAGAAGTTATACGAGATTTTCTCAAATTAGAATGTCCACTCTCCTGTGGGTCGAAACGGTTATATTGAAATCAACGGCTAGGATTATTTTTACTTATGGGTTCTTCATGAAACACTTCTGAAAGTAAGATCGAAGACAACGGGCGCTGCGCACGAGAGTCCCCGAAAGATCGGTAAAAAAGGCGGATCAACCCAATCAAAGTCCGCCTGCGCCAAGATTCGATCACCACAAAAATCCTAAACATTAAGCTATACGATTTATTTTGCGGAAAAGATATCTTTCCGAAATCGCATTTAACGCTCGAGGGCTTGAAACTTGTCCACGGGCTCACTTACAATTTCGGGATCCAAGCCCAATACGAAGTATGACGATTTATCCTAACTCGCGGAAGTAGGATAAATGTTAAGTTTCATGGATAAATGTCAAGACTCGAGGATAACTACGAAGATCGACGGAAAATAGAATATTTCCAAAAGAGATAAACTTGGGCCCAAAGGCTTAAAGGGTAAACGGGCCACCCACCTAAAACGACTATATAAGGAGGGCTGGCAGAAGATCAGGGATCCGAAAATCCTAGAATCTAGACTTAGAGAACTCCGCTAGCTTAGAGAACTTAGAACTTAGGTGGTTAGGCCAGCGAGGCAGGACTTAGAACGTCACTTCTTGTTCTAGTTTTATCTTCTCCAGACCCTGTTCCTCCTGAAGGATCTAACAATTCTTTTACTCAAAGCTCCGCATTAGAAACCCTAGGCATTATCTTCGACATGCCCGCTTCTATGACCAACGCCATACTAGATTTAACCAGGCATAGACTGTTCGATCTTTGTTCAATTCTTTCTAACTGAACTACGTCCGACTTGATCCTCGAAGGGTACGTAGGCAGCCTTTCTACGGTCCAGTCGTAATCTTAACAAAACCCTTTCCTTATTTATTCGTCACTTATCGTCGTCGAGAGAATTCGGACCTTCAAGGAAAGTAGGGTTTTCGCTGTTTCCTCCATTATTATTCATTAAAATCGATAGTGAGAATTTCGTTCTACATCTCCTTAGTTTCTCTAAAACATCCACAATCTGGTGAAAAGTAGCTTCTTCAAAGGGTTTCTCTCAGAGGTATTCTTAGAACTCTTCTGAAACTTGCCAACTCCTTCTCATTAACTCCTCTTTAAGGTGTTTAAACCTTCTTTCCTTTTTCTGAGAACTCTGCCATCTTTTTCTTTTTCTATCTCCATTGTATCAATGATATCCGTGGGCTTCTTCATGATGGCGGTTGGTGGGTTTCTGGAAGGCTTAGATTGCTCCCGAGTGCATTAAGTCGCGCAACATCTATCTTGGGAAGTTGCACTCGCGGTGATAACTGAATATCGATCGACGGGTTCTGGAGTATGTCGATCAATTTCTTATACTTCAGTCGATCGATGGGATGTCTGTCCAATGATCGATGTTGTAAGGGCTGGGCGGATGTGGGTGCTTTGCTGCGAACTCCTCGTGAGTAAGTATCTTTACGGCGTTGCACTCGTGAGTATTCTTCAAGATCCATTGGTCGATGCTCGTCGAGTCCATCGATCGATCGGTGTAAGGTGCATCGATCGATGTTCATGTCCGACATCGGTCGATACCGGTTGCCGCCAATACTCATGGAACTTTCGATCTGGAAGTCTCCTTTGCAGCTTCTCTTGCTTCACCACTCTCCAAAAATCATCTTCTATGATAGATTAACGTTGTGGCATGTTGCTTCTTCTCCAGTCCCTTTTCTTAAAGCTTCCGCTTCTTAACAGCTTCTCCGTCTGAATCACCTGAAGTCTCTAGTTTCTTCACATGAGTACTCAAAGCATCAAGCTTTGTGTTCAAAGTGGTGTAATGGCGCGATCTTTCCATGAAGTTCACCTCTAACTTCGCTGGCTTTCAAGAACTTTGCAGCATGTCTTCTAACTTTCCTTCTGGGGTTGGTGGATGGATTCATGTAAGATGAGTTTATATAACTCATGTTGTTGTTGGGGCTGCTGTTGAAGTTTCCTCTTTGTCCCTAAGTTTCGTTTCCTTGGTTTCCAGATCTCAAATCCATTTCCACCGATCCTTGACTTCTGCTTCTATGTAGTCATCTTCTTCATCAGCTTCTCGATCCTCCACTCGAGCACATTTGCTTGTTTAGCGTCTCGAACATTGTCAAGTGTAGCTTGTACCTCATTTATCTGTTCCTTCGCTGCAGATCTTGCTTTTACAATGTTCTTCGTGCTGTTGCTGGATGCTAGGTTGTCTATTAGCTTCACGCCGCTTCAGGATTCCTTGTGGTGAAGTTGCCTTCACTCGCAGTCCGTAGAGCCATCTGATATTTCAGCGCCGATGAAGAAAGTAGAGCAGTTGCACCTTGTTGAATCCATGGTGTGGACAATCTCGCTGGTAAGACTTGAATCTGATCCAGGTATCCTTGAATGATTCTCCAGGCTCTGGTTGAATGTGGCAATTTTCCTCCTTAAGTCTTCAGCTGCATCATCAAAGACGCACGCAAAATGCGCTTTTGATATCGCTCTAAGATGTAAGAGATCCTGGTGGCTGCTTAAGCCACCGTAAAGCTTCTCCAGATAAAGAGTGTTTGAAGAGCTTACAGAGAAGGTAGTCCACAGGGACTCCATTGGCTTTGATAGCAGATATGAGATCCTCGAACCTCTCCAGATGGTCCATGGGATGCTCATTGGACAGCCCACAGTAGGTGTGTCCCCACAAGAGTGTAGTACCGGGCTTGAGCTCGAATCGCCTCTGAATAGCAGGGGACGAATGGCTGATCTGTTGGTGTAGAACTGATCTAGACGGTTGTAGTCAGCTAGTGTTCGAGCAGCCTCTTCTACAGGAACAGCTCCTGTAGGTGCAGTTTCTGGCTCAGGGATTACTTTATTCTGAGCATTGAGTTTCTGACCTGCTTCATTACGAAGGTGACCTTCTTGATCACACAAGTCTCCATTCTCATCTCGTATGAGAATAATAGGCGCAACCATGACTCGCGGAACAGTATCGATCGATATACAGATAGGTGTATCGATCGATGTTGGATGAAAGGTGTCGGTCGACGGTGAAGTAGTGTCGGTCGACGGGAAGTGCTAGTATCGGTCGACGAAGACGGTGTCTTGGTCGGCAGAGGTGCGTCAGTATCGGTCGACAGACAGTTCTTGATGTCGATCGATGTGGAACGGATTTTCTTGCGGATTGAACGTTCCAAGCTAGCAGGGTCTTCTGAGAACAAAAGTTGAGATTCCTTGTTGCTTCTGGTACTGCTGGGCATGTACCTGAAAAGACAAGAAAAAAATTTTGTGTCAGAAAACAAGTTAAAGTAAAAATAACCTAGACCTAATCAGATTAAATCCTATTGTATCAAAGCTCCCCGGAGACGGCGCCAAATTTGATATCACTCAAATTACCCTAAGGAGTGACTTTACTCTCTCAAATAAGAGGTTCAGTTGTAGTACTTAGGGATCGAATCCACAGAGAGCTAGTGTACAAATAAGATGCAATCTTAGTGACTATGCTAGGTTGAAAATGGTTAAAAGTAAATTGCAGGTTTGTTGAGTAATGGTAAGATTACTCAGTTGAAAGGTTTTGGTTTTAAGACAATAAATAAAAGTAGTTAGATTCAGGGTAGGTATTCAGGAATTCAGGATTATAAATACTATAAATGCTATCAAGTTGCTTGCATGATATGTCAGAGCTCAACACTATTAAATGAATCCATCAGCTCTCGCATTATTTAGACCATCTATTACTTAGATGCTAAATGGTGTTTGAAGTCGGCTATTCTGCCGATAGTATCGATCGATGTTTCGATAGGAATATCGACCGATACACCTCTACCTACGTCGATCGATTACTCTATAGGAGTATCAATCGATACGGCTCTAAGCAAGCTTTATGCGCGAGTTGATACAATGCTCACCATGATCTTAGATCAGCTTTTGCATATCTCAAAAGGGTCATAGCATGTTTAGGATGTTGTCAGGAATGGTATTTAATGAATAATACAATCCAAGTTCATGTTCTAGGTAGCTAAGCTAGAAAAAACATTAGTGAACAATCTTAACAATAAATATCACAACTATAGCAGATATAGGCTGGGGCTAATCCCTCATATCCTATTTAAACCCTAAATCTAACAAATGAATCTACTCAGACATGGCTAAGTAGTTCATAGCAACAAGGTAATAATATGAATTCATAGATCTATTAGAGGGTGAACACTTAGGTCTCAATCACAAATATCTTTGGATCTCTCCTCTAGATCTAGAATCCTATAACCTTTGTTAAGAAGCACAAATAAAGAACTGAATAGAACTTTATTGAGAACTTGCAAAGTAATGAAAACAGTAAAAGAAATGAGTAGAAGAAGAAGGTAGAAAGGTAGTTAGAAACTAAAAAAACTATCTAAAAACTTATATTCTGCCAAAACACTTAGGCATATATAAATATGAGTTCATTAGGTTAAAAACTCGCCAGGGCAATATTGTACTATGTGATGTCTAGGGCTTCAAGTTCGCCAGGTCCAACTTGTCTTTCCGCTACCCGATATCGACGATAGTACAGGTGTACATCGATCGATTATGATCTCGATGTATCGCCCCGGATGTGTGTCGATCGATAGCACAGAGTGTGCATCGATCGATGTGTAACTCTGGATGTCGACCTCTGGTCTTGATCACGGGTGAACTCTTCTTTAAGCTCCAAAAAGGCACCTAAAACATCACTTTTCTCCAAAATGTTTCTGAACCTGAAAACATACCTAATAGACTCCAAAACATAGATAATAGTAGTAAAACACTCATACCATGGGTAAAACGGGTAAAATCCATGGTATATCAGGAATCCGTCGAGGAGAGCTATCTCCACTTATTCCGTCGGGAGTGAAACTTCAAACGCGGTAATACGACTAGTAACATTTTTTCATGTGACGATGGTTTTTTTATTTTGATTTTTTTTATCTTGCAGCGAACAGGATCCTTCCGCCAACTCCTTCCGATCTTTTTGCCAAGAGAGATCTTCTCCGCAGCAGACCATTCTTCTGGAATTCCTTTACCGCTGAACGGATTCGGCGCGACGAGCTCCATCGATCTCGAGCCGTTTCCCAGCCCCTTGACGTTCCGTGTGAAGCAGAACCGGTTGCTGATGTCTTGCCCGCTCAGGGCGGAGAAACAGGTCTCGGAAAGGAAAAGGAGTTGCCTCCGAGACCGTCTCGGGAGATCCTCCGCTGCCAGAATGGAAAACTAGTTTCACTCCAGAGGAAAAGAGCGGAGCCAACGAGGTTCCCCTTCCTAGCGACTTTTTTGCTGACCTCCCTCCCGGTTTTACTACTCATGAGTCGCTGAACGAAGAGTCGAGGAGGAAAGTGATCGCTGAAGGTTCTCGTTTAATCAACGAGGTTTATCCTTTGGACTTTGATCTGAATTTCGATATATATATATACATATATATATATATATGTTTTTAATCTTAAGTTCATGCAGGGGATGAGGGTGTTTAATGCGGCGCTTGACGGGAGTTTCCGGGAATCCTGCATCTCTCACTTTAAAGCCGAGGAGGCTGAAAGAGAACTCTTTCGGTTTCGGAAGGAGGTCGAGGAACAGAGCCAGAGACAGGCTGAGCTCCATTCTCGAGCCCTTGTTCGCGCGGAGAGGAAAGGAAAGAGGACGATTGTCGCCGAGATGAAACGGAGGGCCGCTTTGTTTGCCACCGAATTCGAGAGCTTTAAGGATGCTTAGGAATTCGTAGGTGATTTTCGCGAGTGCCGTGGCTCGGTTGCCACCCTCTACAAGTCGCAGAACCAAGAGTTCTCCTTTCCTGCCGAGGTCACTGATATGTCAGGCCTTATGGACGGGTGCGCCCATGCTGAATCCCTGGTTCCTCCGATCGAAGGAAGGGTCTGACAGCTTTGGGATCCCATCAAGGTCTCGGAGGACACGGCGGAAGCGGGAGCCGGTGTTGGCGATGAAGGTGTCGGAGTTGTGGATGGAGAGGGAGAGGTCGATCAGCCCGCGTACTCGTTTGGCATTTCGATGTCTGGGTATCTAAATTTGGACTATTGAGGATTGTTGGGATAGATTTCCCTTATCTATTATTTGTATCGCTGAGTTTTTAGGCCGAGTGTGGCCGTTTATATGAGTGTGCCATGGCCTTACGGGGCCATTTGACTTTATTTGTGGGACTGGCCGTTGGTGGCTTTTGAATCCCAGCCGTTTTGCGGCTCCTAGTATATATATAACGAACGTTTTTATTCCCCAGTCAAGTATCGAGGTTGAGATGCGAGTAGTCACTTCGTATCTGGACTCGTATTTTGTCGCTTGTCTGCTGGCTGTTTTCGAGATAAAAACATTCGCGAATGCTTTTGAGTTTCTACGAAGTTTTCGTTTGAGCGTTATAGACGTGGGCGACGAGACATTTTTTGTACCATGTCTAGTGATGTTTGTTGACCAGTAGGACTGGGTTTAGGGCAAGACCTAGGTTTACTTTCGGCACTAAGGCTATGAGATGACTAATCAGCTTTCGTTTTGCCTCTTGGCGATTTCTACCTGGTTCTTTCCGTTTTAAACTCCGCGGCTCGATGCCGGCTTATATGATTTGTATGGGAAGAACCGAGCATCTTCCAGAGTCCGTCTGGAGTGCTGACCAAAATTTTGGATTTTTTGTATAGCGCGCTATGATATCCTTGCCGGATGTAAGAGAACTTTTACTTTTATGAAAGGTTTGACTACGAGTTCTCTTTTGGAGAACGTTTTTTAGGTATGTTCGTCGGGACCAATCGACGATCATCATTCTTTTTTTTTAAGTCGCGGAAGGACTATGTGCTTAGATAAGATCTTTCGAGGATTGTTTGCGACGTCTCACTTTTCCTGAAAGATATATCTTTTTACAAGGTGGTTTCGATCTTCTCTCTTTTTTGGAAAGACGTGCATTTAGGTCTTGCTTGACGCGACTGTTTAAAACAGGAACTGTTTTCGTCAAGGATTGTTTGACGGTGCGGCAGCTTATCTATGCGAGTGATTAGTGAGATCGAAAAAGAAATTTTATTAAAAGTTTGAAAATTTCGAGTACAAGCACGGATATTTCGAACTTTATGGGAGTATATGAGCATATGCATTCCCCCTTTTGGAGAGGGATAGCTGAACTTGTCAATAGGACAAGCTGCCTTCATACCTCTTTCGAGGATCAAGCCATCTCGTAGTTCTGATAGTTTCGCGGCTGTTCCTACTGCTGAGGGTCGCCTTAGTCGCTTCAGCTACTGGGGCGAAGCTGGGCCGACGATCGTTTCGGTAGGGTCGTCCGCTGGTGAGGTGATGGATTAGGGGATGATGCTGTCATCAGTCGTTGCCTGATCCGTGGTTCGGATTGCTTTTCGGACTCTGGTAGTAGTCCTGAGTGTTCTTTGATTTCTTTGGGTTGACGCTGGGGTGTTCGAGTTAGCCAAAGTTTATGTTGGCCAAGTAGCGAGCCTCGACTGTTTTGGCATCCCAGTTACTGATGTTCCGGGGTTGGGATTTTGATGCGAGATGGTAAAGTCGATGGTACTGCTTTCATGGCATTGATCAGTTCCATGATGACGCTATAGATGGCGGGAGTGTCGACTACCATGAAGTCGACAATTTTGTCACATCTTTGCCATCACGGGAAGTTTGATGGATCAAGGGTCTTCGCGTATCGCGGTAGATGACATTGACCGTGCTTCCTGTGTCGACAAGGATCCTGGCGACGAGGTCTCGGATTACCAAATCGATGACTAGCGGGTCACAGGCGGTTTGTCGATGTCGATGGTTTCATGTTCTTGAAGGTGATCGTCTCGTTCGGTATCTCATTGGTGGGGACCGATTTTCCAAGCTAGAGCTTGTCTCAGCCTTTCGTCCGTAAGCCTTGATGGAAGAAATCGTGATAAATTGCAATCCTCCGATGGTCATGTTGACCCTTCGCGGTTACTGTTGTTTCCTTGGCTGTCTTGTCTTCTTCCGCCTTTCGCCGACTGATTTTTCGTGCGTCCCTTTCGAGACTCTTTGTCAGTTTTGGGAGGCCGATCGGAATCAAGATAAGATCTTTTATGCCCGTAACCTTGGTTAAGCGGCCGAGGAGTTTTTCGCGAGCCTCACGCCGAGAACTTTGCGGTTCAGTAGAATTCCCTCGCTCGGTGGAAATCGCAGTAGGAGTTATCCTTGAACTGGTTCCTGGTCCAAGTGTTCGGAGGTCTTCCCTTGTTGAATTGATGGCGTAATTGTGCTCGCCTTGGAGATCTTCCCTTCGTGGTGGATATACTTATCGTTCGAGAGCTCTTCCTTTTGGGGACGTTTCTGCGGGTTGTGTTTCTGGAGAGGATCTTCATCTCTTCCTCCATTATGATGAAGTCAGTTGCCTTGTGCGAGGCGTCCTGGATCATTCGGTTTTTAGAGATATCCACTGTCGGAGTTCAGATCGGTACCGCAGGAAGCCGCAGAGAGTCGATCGCTACTTTGTCGCTGATTCCAGTGACTCTTGCCATTACTAGTTTGAATCTGTTCATGAAATCGCTGAGTGCCTCGGCCCTCCCTTTGAGATAATTCCGAGATCGACGTCCGAGGTCTCCCTATCCATGAACATGGAGTACCGTCTGAGGAACTCCAAAGCGAAGGGCTAAAGCTTCCGACAGTTTCACTTCAGCGAAAACCATTCAACGCAGCCCTTTGAGGTTTTCAATTTAAGAGGAGACAGACGGCGCCTTTCGTGGATCCTTGAGCTTGCATCTTCCCATCGCAATCAGATGCGCTCTTCAGGTCGGAGGTGCCATCAGACGGAATTTATATCTTCCTCGATCCGGTGATGCGTTTCCGGATCCGGCGTGAAAGGAGTCTTCGCTTCCTCGGTAGTCTGTCAATTTCGGCGCAGCCGCCGCGCGGTGAATCTGTGGATTTCACCGCTTTGACTTCGCCGCAGCTTTTGCAATGTACTCGCTGAGGTCGTGGATCGACTCCCTGTGATGCCCTTCGGTTCGCCGACGCTGGCTCGTGGATTCTGGCTTTGTTTTTCAGCCAGCTCCTCCAGCCCACCTACTAGAGTTTTTCTTCCTCCGCCATGGGTCTTTCGAGAGACGCTCTGCCGAAAGTGGACTGGCTTCGCTCTTCTTGGGTGGATATCCGCGATCTTGGTCCGTTACCGGACTGGTCGCTATGTCCAGATCGGGCGTCAATGTCGGCTTCTTCGCTGTTTCGGAGGAGATGAAAGTTTCTCACGACTTCCGCTGTGCATCGACGGCCGCTTCGCTAGGGTTTTACCCGAGGAAGCTCCACGCGCGGCTCGCCTGGTCGCTTGGAGTCTCGGTTGAGTTTTGCCGCCGGTCCTGGTAGTGCCGCGCTGGATTTTACTCATAGCCTTCTCGCAGTTAAGGTCTCCACCGCTTTTGCGAGAGGCAACGCGATTTTATCCTGTTCGTCCGGAATTTTTCCGGAGCAGTAGGCTAACAGTTCTTTCATCTGGCTAATGCCACGCATCCGTAGCTACCGTAGACATGTTTCCAGCTGGAGTTAGATTGACACTGGGTCAACGGAAATCTGGCTGGCTCGCTTTGTCTTTATCGTCCATAGTCATAGCTGACCGAAAGCATGCGGTTAAGTGGAAAGATAGATCCGTGATCCCCCTCCTTCTATCGCCAAACTGTGGGAACCAAATTCACACCATCGAAGTTTCAGTTGATCGGAGGAAAACCAAGTAAACCTGGTTTCCTAAAGGTCACTTAAGCTCACCGGGCCACACACAACACAATCAATATGACAAAATATTAAGGTAGAAAATCGAAAAAGAAAAGAGCAAAAGGATCTTATTCTAACTGTTCGAGCGCGGAACAATAGGTGAGAGCCTTGGCTACGAGCCGCAAGTTCGCTAGTCTAGCAACCTAAGTTCTAACCTAGTTGAGTCGCAGTTCGATATTAAAACGGAAAATTGCCTAATTTACTCTAAGTGCTAAGTTTGCTCGAGAAAGCCCTCTTCTCGCCTCGCCTCAAGCTCTCCTTATATACCTCTGGTCGGTTTGCCTCTTTTCGCAGGATTGGTCGCAAGTCGGGTTTTTCCATATTTCCTTCATAATTATCTTCGAAACTTAACATTTATCTTCGCTGAAATTTATCATTTATCTTCGCTGAAATTTAACATTTCTTCCCAACGGTGATAAACCGGCCGCCCTAATCTTTGGGCTCAAGTCTCTTAGGATCGTGGCGGAGCCGTTGTCCGCAATTCAGACCTCTTTGGGGCGAATGAGATTTAAGCGCTTTTACTCGCTGGCGTCTCGCTGGCATAGTGTTGGGTCATATCGGTCAAAGACGCAATCAACATTCGAAAAGTCCTCGAAGGGATCAAATGACGAATAAAACCAAGAAAAACTAGTTACCGGACGTAAACGCCGGAGGGGATGATCACATCGCGGTCCCAGACACCAGCAGGAGCGCCACGCCTAGCCTCGGCTGGCGCCGGTTGCTCGCATATTACGGGCCGTCACTGCGTTGGCATCGGGCCGGGCTGCTCGCTCCGGGCTGGCACTGGCGCCGCTCTCCGCGTTGGCCACGGGCCGGCCGCTCGCCAGTTGGTTCCCGGCGCCGAGCCGGGCTCAGGCTGGCCCTGTGTAATAGGCCGCTCGCCTTGTTGCCCGGCCGCTACCGTCACTCGCCCTCGGCGCCGGGCCAGCTCGCCCGTGTTGGCACCAGCTCGCCCGCTGGTCCCTGTGCCGCGCCAGCTCGCCTCGCTGGTCACGGGCGCCAGCTCGCCCATCCTGGTCACTGGTGCCCGTGATAATGACTACTCGACAGTGCGACCTTCTCCCCGTGAAACCGCCTCACAACTAGTCCAACTCTATAATTTGTATCTTTGCTCAAGACTCACCGCTCAACTCCTCAAGACATGAAACCTGAGAACCCCATTTCGCTCCGGCCTAAAACAAATCAGAAGGCTTCGATGACCACCAAAAGTTTGCTGATTTAATGGATTTCGATTCATCGTGATAAAACGATCACGGTTATTCTAAAACACCAAGTCTTCTAGACTATATGAGGAGTTGGGTTTCTCTGCAAAACAAGTACCATGGCAGGATAGTTCTCGCTAAAACCGTAGTGCCCACTGTCGGGCTAATGGCCCCGTAGGCCCAAACGCATTAAGCAGTTTTCTTCCACTTTACGACTTTCAGGAGATCAAGTCAAATGAACTCGACGCTCATGTTTATCTTTACATAAAGAGATAAATGTCAAGTTTCAAGATAAATGTCAGATTTCTTGAAGATAAATGTCAACTTTCCCGATAAGCATGAAGACCGACGAAATGGAAGAAGCTCGATGACTTTATAGATTCGCCCAAAGGAGAAATAGACCGGCCTTAAGAGGAGTATATAAGGAGAGCTTCAAGCAGGAGCAAAGGGGAACTTTTGAGAGCAACATAGCACTTAGAGCCGACTTAGGCCCTTTTCCGCTTTTACTAGCTTAGCCGCACTCAACTAGGTTAGATATAGGTGGCTGGACTAGCTTAACTCATCGACAGCTCTTGTAGCCGATCTTCATGTTGTTCACGCTTAAACGCAAATTCGAAATAAGATCTTTTGCTCTAATTTTTTACTGCATTTTTATATTTCGCCTTGTTATCTTTTTCCATTGATTGTGTCGTGGTGTGGCCCAGCAGATAACCGGACCTTCAGGGAAGGCTAGGTTCACTTGGCTTTCCTCCAAATCAATTGATGTTGAATGTCGTAACCCGATCTATCACGAAGAGTGGGAAACCGTTTGAGACCTAACCCAATTTCAGTTTTTTGAAGATATTTCGACGGAACGTCGATGTTATATCCGTGGACACGAGGATTGAGTTCGAAAACGGACGAGAGCGCGTAGTCGCGAGGATGAACCGGAGTTCAGAAATAATGCGTCGAAGGTTGATGCTTTCGCTGGAGAAGCTCTTACGTATGGCCAGCTTCGCCTGGTGAGCTGACCCATGTCATGGTCGAACTTCGCCCGCGGTTGGCCCGTGCTACACTTGGCCGAGTTGGCCCGTGCTCGCCAGGCGATATACCATAGTCGAGCTCGCCGGTGAGCTGACCAGCTTCGCGGGCGAGCTCTCCCCTTGTCTCTGTCGGGCTTCGCCCGGTGAGCTGGCCCGTGCTCGGGCGAGCTCACCCTTGTCTCGGTCGATTTCGTGAACGAAGCAGCGCTTCGCCGGAAATCTCACTGTCTCAGCGAGCTTCGCGGCGAGCTGGCCGATCTTTCGCCAGGCAGGCTCGCCCTTAATCTCGGTCGAGCTTCGCCCGAGCTGTTATCTTTCGCGGGTGAGCTCACCCTTGTCAGTCGAGCTTCGCCCGGCGAGCAGCCAGCGATCGCCAGGCGTTCGCCCTTGTCACGGTCAAGCTCGCCCGGCCTGGTAGCTCGCGCTTCGCCCGGCGAGTGCATGCTGTCTCGGTCAAGCTTCGCCCTTGAGCTGGCCTGCCGTCGAGCTGGCCTGTGCTTTCGAGGCGAGCTTACCCTTGTCTACGGTCGAGCTTCGCCCGGCGAGTTGATCCAGCGCTTCGCCGGCGAGCTCCACCCTGCTGAGGCGAGCTCACCCGGCCGGAGTTAGCCCGTCTTCGCGGGCTGACTCCGCCTGCTGTGGTCCGGGCTTGCGGCCGAGCGGGCTCCGTCCGTTTCACGGGTGCCGTTTGCGTTATTCATTTTTTGAAGTTTTGGAGATTTGGTTTTCGAGAGGGCGGGCATGGGTTCGTCACGGCCCCAATGGTCAATCCTAAGCAATAGCATTAATAGCAACTAGATGAAGAACTGTATTTTAAACACCACAACAACAGTTCATGTTAGCTATATATAAACAACCTTATGGAAGCTTAGATCTAACAATAAGACTATTCAGATATATTCATAAGAAACATGGTTATGATGGTGGAATAATATTTTTAAATGAAAAGCAAGACGAAACAATAATGAAATGAAGAGGGTTTAAGATCTTCTCTGTTATGAAGGGTTCTCTCCCGGCTCTGAACTCTCTCCAGAGGTAGCAACGGCTAGGTCCAGGAGGAATGCGCCCAAAGTAATTCAAAACCCTAATATGGCTTAGGCAGGACTTGGGGTAATTAATTGGAAGACTTGAGAAATCTTCTAATTTGTCATTAACTCTCGATGGCTTCACCATCGATATTAAGGAATGCGCTCGATTCCGGGTGACTTTGGCGATTGAATGCTCGAAATATCGAGCAGCTGTTTTGCTTAAAACTCATTAGCTCCAAAATGGTTTATTTTACTTCCGAGTAGCTTGAACTGCAAAAGCTCTAAAAATACTCAAATACATATAAATTTAAAATATGTAAGTCATGGTTAAAAGTGGATAAATCCATGATCATCAAATCTCAGACTTACCTTTTGCTTGTCCTCAAGCAAAATGTACAGGCAGTCTCTCGAGGAGGTTTGAAAACAGCATGGACTAACACAAATTTCAAACTTAGAATCATCACCTCTCTCAATGTTGCAAGCCACATAAAATATTCCTAACTTCAGAAATTACTATATACCATATCCTAATTTAGCACTCAAATTCATCTGGCCAGCAACTTAGCAAATTTTGTCTGACTAACCCCTCAACTAACCTCATTTCTTGCATAAAATAAATGTGTAGGCTTTACCTTGGGAGTATCGATCAAGGGACAGATAGATTCTTACTCAAGAAAGTTTCTGAACACACATGTAGTCTTCTCTGATCCCTTTCTTCTCTCTCTTTTTCCTTTTTCTCTGAATCCTTATAGGTTCAACACCAATGAACGTTAATGCCGATCGGCGATCTTCCTCATCTTGTTTACATGTCTACTTTTGTAGCTCGATTATGACAAAGTGTAGCGAATAATGGGGTCAAAGGTAATTTACCTATCCCTCGTTTTCACAATGTGTGATCATTCCATTCTGAATTGGAATACTGGGGTCAGCTTTGGTTCCTTCAAACATTCTTACCAAGTGTGGTCATAGTTGACTGGTGATCCACTTTAGTATCTCTAGTACATTATGTAGTCAACAAATCTAAGAATGGTGCTAGAGTGGTTAGATGACAAGTGGAAATTTGAAAAAGTTCATCATCCTTCTGAAAATAAATAGTTTTATTTTAATTTTTTAAGTAGTAAAAAATAGTAATGAAAACTCATTAAAACACAACGTTAGTAACTACTTCCCCGGACTTAAATTATCTTGTCTCAGTGTAATCAGTCTAAAATTGGTTATAAAAGAACAAAAGTAATAGTTAGATATTGAGATGTTAATTCAAAGTTATCGTACCTTTCTATCTCGTGCATCGATCGATACCAACACCTTGGTATCGATCGATGTCGCTGAACAGAAATTCTGCATCGTGTGGGAGGGTCTAAATCATCGGATTTGTCAGTGTTGTTAGCTCTGGTAGACAATCCAAACACACGTCAAGCAAGCAAACAGTCTCAAATCATAACACATAAAAAGAAATAAAGAGTCTAAAGCATAAATCCTAAAAATCCGAAAACATAAAGAAATAGTGCATGAAGGTAAGGGATAGAAATGTGATGACTAATAAGTGCCTCACTGGTCGCCGACGCCCTCTGACGAGTCATCCTGGCGCTGGCGAGACGG
>JAEACV010000933.1:0-17984 GCA_016432835.1 Brassica nigra
AGCGAACCTTCGGCGATTCTTGTAGCTTATTTCTTACCGTTGTTCCGCTCCAAGCGAATCAGAAATAAGATCTCTTTTACTTACTTTTGATTTTTTTTTACTTTGACTTAATCTCCATTGATTGTATCGTGTGTGGCCAATGGATATCCGGGACCTTGAGGAAAATCCGGGTTAACTTCGGTTTCCTCCACAAATCTTTGTCGGAAATTGGCGGTGTGAATTTAGGTTCCCTGAAGAACCTGAATCCACCGACCGAAGAAGCTGCATCCACGAGCAAGGCGAAGCTGCATCAACGAAGACAGAGGCTGCATCACCGTGCCAGAATTTGTTGGGAACAGCTGACTTTCGGAAAACTGTTATGCGTAATTGCTATCTGGGCAAACCTCGACTGAACATATATTCAAAGGCGGTATCATTGGATCGTTAGTGAAGTTGCTTAGAGGCTCCCACGAAATGAGGCTGTCTGCTAGGAAGTTAGTTTGGAGCTCTGTTCCACTTACAAATCACGAGCCTGAAGAGAAAAAAGTTGGAAGCGGTTCAGAATCTAGCGATGCCACACTGGGCGTATGTGGAAAGAGTTGTTTGAAGATGAAGGCGTGACATGCCGGATGTTCTTATTATGCTTGAACAGCCAAGTCTTCGAGTGGAAGCGGTTGCCACTAGCTCTCATTAGCTTGTAGATGGTCTCCTGGTTTGTAGTCACAAACTTCTTCGTTTAGCCTTTACTTACGTCGAGATGATGGAAGACAGGATAGTTTCTTCAATATCCATGGGAGAGAGGCATTCGTCGGCACTCTGTCTATATTGACACCACCTCGACCTTCGATCCTTAAAATGGATAAACCCCTTCGGTCATGCTCCTTCGTTTGAAACCGCGAGTCAACATCGTGTTATGGGTTCCCTCTGGCTACAACTTTTTGATTTTAAAGCTATCCCTCATTGCTTGAAAATTCCTGAACCTAATAAAGCGACTACTTTCTTGGAAGAACCAGAAGGATCGACTCAACAAATACACTTCTGAATTTTGAAGACATACTTCTAGTGGAAACCAAACTGAGGTGCAATTATGTTGTCTATCTTATTTGCAAAACGCGTTAAGGCGCTCAAACTTTGTGTACTTATGAATGTTTGTGTTCTTTGTTTGAGGTTATTATTACGTATTCAATCGGATGAAGGTGGGGATCAAAGTGGGAGAAATGTCGATCCCGAATAGATATCTTGGTTAGTGGAATGCGGGGAAGGGCGAGTTCAAAGCAACAGACTTTAGAGGAGGTGATTCATCCCTTCCACCTCTGAAGCCAGCGAAAAGGTGAAGGTGTTGGTGTCAAAAGAAGTAAAAAGCGTCTAGGCGGTTTGGAAAAGCCTCGATGAACTTGGATGTTACTCAGGAGCCTCAGCGTCCTATTCGACCTCGTCGTGGTATTAGTAAACAGGCTGAACCAGGAAACTTATCAGATAAAGAGCAAGAGCTGAAAGAGTGGTTACGAGTTGAACTAAAAACCCAGTTGGGTAAATTGCGGAACGAGATTTTTGACTGGTTGCATCATGATAGGGAGGCTCGTTCACGGTTCCGCAAAATACAGGACGGTAAAACAAAGCGAGACAACAGTCATGCTGACCCTATCGGCATGGAAGTTCCAAAGAAGCGGCGTCCGTACAGTGGTGATGGTATTGATGAAGCTGAAAAATGTGGAGTCGATAGTAAGAAACACAAGAAGAACAACGGCGATGGGTTTAGCGGCGATGAGACTATGAGAATGCATGATAATCATTGTGATGGTCGTGCGCCAATGATAAACACGGGAAAAGGTAATCAAACTGCTCTACAATTTTAATGATAAACAATGTAAGGTGTAAAGAATACTGATTTGTTTGGTCAGGTATTCACAGGTTAAATAGTTCGGTATTCAGTTTAATTTATGAGGTGTACAGGAATACTGATTTGTTTGGTCAGGTATTCAGGTTAATAGTTCAGTTATTCAAGTTAATTTATGACGTGTTAAGCTTAAGTAGTCAGGTATCTGAATCTGTTTGGTCAGGTATTCGAGTTTAATTTATGAGGTGTTCAGCAAGTAGTCAGGTATACAGATCTGTTTGGTCAGGTATCGAGGTTGATTTTATGAGGTGTTTAGCTTAAGTAGTCGGTATACAGATTTGTTTGGTCAAGTTTTCATGTGAATTTCTGAGGTATTCATCTTAGTTAGTCAGGTGTTCAGCTTATTTTGCCATGTGTACAGATTAGGTGAATTAGGTGTTCAGGTTTTTAATCAGGTATACACCAAAGTTGTTAGGTGTACAGATTTACATATAAACTACATCTGATTCTAAGTATTTGAATGAGCGATAACTGAACGTTGTCAGGGCGAGGGGGGAGATGAGTCTCCAATATCAGGGCTAAATTTGTTAGCAGAAGAGGTTGAAAATGGGACATGGGTGACAATGTATAAAGATCCACAGGAAACGGTTGTAGGATGCTTACCGTTTGGCCTCATCCTGAATCTTATGTCCTTCCGGAGGTGCGATTGTAATGTTCTTTATAGCATATGTCCTTCCGTGTGTTTGAACTGGTTGAAATCATGACATTGCAGGATGTTACCGAGGAACAAGCTGGTAAAGCGTCACCGACAAATTCTGATGATTACAAGACACCGCCAGAGGATGATCCGATGACTGAATCTTGCACACCAGGCGTTGGGATTCGGCGAATCGATATCTGACTAGGTCATCCAAAAAAGCAGAGCTAGAAGGGAAATTTATTCCAATAAGCTCAACAAAAAAAGATGACCTCCAGACGAAGCGTATTCCGAGACGTTCAATAAAGATTGGAGGAGTGTACACCCCAAACAAGATGTTGAAGACCCTTTTCCAAAGCTGCATGAAACCCAAATACACGCCCTTAGTAGAGTTGGAGAAAGCGCAGTTTCAAGAGTTTCAAAAATTCTCCTGAGAATCGGACGATAAATTGTTTGGATATACTGTCTATATGTCTAAATATACTGTCTAATATTGACTTTTTGTTTGTTTTCAAATTGCAAGGAATTCGAAATTGTTATTGGGATCCATGTCTCAAATCAGTTCTTCCTGTCGTTGGCGAGGCCAACGAATTGGGTCACTACCGAGGTATTCAAAACATCTGAACTTAATCCGTTTTATTCAAGTTACAACACGAATTTCCACCGATTTCATGTTCTAATGGTTTGTACATATTCTTTAGCACATGTCTGTGATAATTAGTATGCTAGTAAGGCGACATAGAGGCAATTATATGAGAGGGAGGTGCAGATTTGTAGACTACTTCAATATCGCGAGCATCATATCAAATTTCACAGAGTTTGAGAAGGCCTCAGATAAATTGGGATTCAAATGGGGAGGGCTTGTGAGTTTCTGTTTGACCGAAAAACGCCGCATCGGAATGACAAGAAGGTGTTGTTGGTTGATGTGGACAGGGTGTACGCCCCAATGATGTGGGGAATAGATCATTGGGTTGGTCTTGTGATCAACTTGACATCCAGACAAGTGGAGATTTTGGACTGCAACATTCCCCATAATGAGTCCGATAATGAGGTGAACAAGCACATGGCTTATCTTCTACGCGCATGTCCTAGCTGCGTTTTCGCCTCCTTCCGATAGTAGTCATCCTGAAGAAGACCAAGCATTTACATGGGTGAGTCCAGACAATATTTACTTCAACGAAAGGTCTGGCGTATGGACCATCTTGTGTTAAATTTCTGGAAATGCATGCAGCGGGATACTCCTATGAGGATATGGGGCAGATCGATGACAATAAGGTGGACATATTCCGTCAGAAATACGCGATGGATACCTATGAAGAATTTATTGGAAACGCAAAAGTTCAAAACGATGGTTAAACATCGTCTTTCTTATATCTTTGTTGAGAGCTGTTTCTTATGTAACTTGTGCCAGACCTGTTTCTTAGCTTGCAACTTGAAAATTTCAGACTTGACTGTACTGTACATGAACATGTCTGTAACTTGTGCCAGACCTCGAGATGAATCTGCTCATTTGGAGCGCCATACATGAACAGATATGGTACATTTCTGTTTTCCTCTATGTTATTTTTGTTTTACCATTTATAAGATGACCCATTTTATATGAATGAAATTCCTACGATTGTCCATTTAATCGGAAATATTTATAACAATAACAACAAAATAAACAGAAATTGAAATGAATTTGACCCATTTCATTCGGTATTCGGTATTGGGTATTCGGACCCATTATGAGATATAACAAATAAGGCACAATTTCATTCGGTATTATTATCGTTATGTTCTCGAATACCTTATGTATCGTAGAACTTAGGTATTAAGTAGAACTTAGGTATTCGTAGACCTTAGGTATTCATACACCTTATCTAGTCGTTACACCTATGTAGTCTTACACCTTATGTAGTCGTACACCAAATGTAGTCATTACACCTTATGCAGTCATTACACTTTATGTATTAGTAATAAAATATTAAACATTTATGTCTAAACATCCAGATTATATATAAATATTAAAATTCAATATATATAATATTTAACATTAAAATTACACATATTAAGTCCATTTTCATTCGGTATTAGGGTCCATTTTCATTCGGTATTGGGCCCATTTTCATTCGATATTAGTACACCTTAGGTAAACATAAATATAAATATTTAAATCCACATAAATATTAAAATAAAAATCAAATCCCCAATATTAAAATCCACATAAATATTAAAATATAACATAAACATAATTTATAAAATATTAAACATATTAAATAGATTAAAAGCGAATTTAGTCGAGCGGAGGTGGAGTTCACATCCTCGTCGGAGGAGGAGTTCATATCCTCGTCGGAGGTAGATTCGTCTGGATTGGGTGGAGGCACGTAGTCATATCCCTCATCCTCGGGTCACCTTTGTTATCGCCTTGCAGTACGTTTGCTAGAGGCGGTGATCGTGCGCTCTGGCGTTGCGAGGGCTGGATGGAGGTGTTTCCTTTAACATCTCCTCGACTTCCTCTGCCTCTTCGAACAGGGTTTCGAGTGTGGAAAACTCCTCAGTTTCCAGACCTTCTCGGATCTCTTCCTTTAACCCGTCCTTGGCCATCTGGATCAACTCCTGCTCGCTTCGTTGGCGGACAATAGGCAGACCGTAAAAGTAGAGCTCGTATTTTTTAACTGACTTTTTTCCCTGCCTGATATCGTTCACCATTTTGGAAATTGGGAAGCAAAAGAAAGGATAAGAGGTTTGCAGAGAACTGAATGAGAAAGATATTAAATGATAACAGCTGAAGAGTAGTATATATATTACCAGATAACTAATTATCATTAATTATTTGGTAACAGACACGGCGTTCCATGGTGACTCCTCGGTTGAAACATCTCGTTACAGGCCATGCGAAATAAAGTAGGAAACTTTCTTTCGTATAAAATCTATAAGTGTCTGGCGTGTTAAGTACACCACGAAGAGAGGAGAATACCTTAAGTTCATACATTAATTAGTATAAATAGGATAAAGATGATGTCTTCTCCGTGCCAGACGGTAGTAATTTCAAACTACATTATGAAGCTTACGTAACCGATGGGGTATAATGATGACTTTACACATCAATGGGTATTGTGCATGATGACTTTAAGTCCATGCATTAATAAGTATTATTAGAGCATGAGATTAATGATAATAGGGCATTAAATGATGTATATATATCACTAAAATGATGCCAAGTAATAAATAATTACACTGTTACAGATGTGGCGTGTGGCGTTACAAAAGGTGTGCGTCGGTGATGTACACCAATGAAGAGAGAAATGATAAAGCTAATGTCTTTAGAGCATGATAAAGCTAATGTCTTAGAGCATGATAAAGCTAATGTCTTCTCCGTGTCAGAAAGCTAATGTTTTCAAAATACATCATGAATCTTACGTAACCGAGGAGGAATAATAATGACTTTCGTACACCTTAGGAGAGAGAGATGACTAAATACATATGCATTTACAATAAGGCTGGCCCATAATTACTTTCACACATCAGTGGCCCATTATGATATATAACAAATTAGGGCCATTTTCATTCGATATTCGGGGCCCATTATGAGATCAACAGCTCAAAGCCCATTATGAGATAAACCACTTATTATCGTTGAACACGGTTATTATCCTTGAACACCATTTATTATCTTTGAACACCACTTATAATGTTAAGTACAATAAATATTATAAATATTACACCACATATCATCCTCGTAAACCACTTATGACAGTTAACTAAATTACTATACCGTTAGCCACTAAATGTTTTGCCTTGAAAAATGACACAAAACTTCGAGTCTTTCTTCCAAATCATCACAAAACTCTTTGACAACAGTTTGCCTTGAAAAATGACTGATCCTCATTATCGCGGATGAAGCAACACAAAGTATGACTGACTTGAATCGTCACATATGCCCACTGCATACCCAAAAGTGTGCGGCTGGTGGACCTATCACGGTGGAAACTGGCGAGAGGAAGACACTACCTGCAAAGTTTATGAGGTTAGATCGAGTTCTCCTAATATATTCCACGAATTTAGTTCATTAAACTAACTTGTCAAATTAATGTGCTGTAGGACGATGGTTTGCACATCCGACATGGCTGCTTTTCTGCAATCGAGGAAGAGTTGGATGAGTTAAAAAAGCAATATCGTGAAGAGGTCTCGCTCGATGCAAGCTGCAATATGAGCTTCGGTGATGTCTAGGAGATCAAAGAGCTTAAGAAACTAATTATGGGAGTCGCTGATAATTAGTCAAAGAGATCAAAGATCAAAGATATTGTGTTGGTTGTTTTCTTCTATTATGTACCCACTTAATAAAAGTATCATGTTAAGGATTTCAAATTTTGAAAAAGTAGCCGTTGTTGTACTGAGTCCAATTTCGAAAAAGTAGCAATATATTAATGTTCAAGTTATTATGGGTCAGTCAATTTCATGAGCCTTATAGCACATTTATCGACATATCTTAGACTTTGGTCTCGATTCATTGACTTCATCCTTAGTCTCTCTCTCTCGACAAAGCGATATGGCTCCTAAATCCTAAACCACAAACCCTAAACCACAAAACCTAAACCACAATTACCAATTGTAGTGAATTCTAGACAACTTAGTAGAAAATTGCAACAAGAGAGAATTGTAGTAAATTGTAGTGTGTAGAAAATTGTATGGAATTGTAAAAAGGGAGTAATAGAAAATTGTAGTCAAATTATGCGAAAATGTCACACAATGTTAGTCAGTTCTTCCTGGACTCGAGAACGCGATAAGTGGTTATGGAGATATTCTGATAGTCTCAAGATCTACAGCCTTTGTCGACTCCGACTCAGACTCATTACGCGTATTTGCAGTAGACCCCTCGCCATCGTCAGTCTCATCTTTATCACCATAAGGATCTTCGTCCGGTTGCTCATCTTCCGGTTCAAACTTAGTTTAAGGCTTCTTCACGGTTTTCTGATTCATCAGATTCATTTGAAGAATCTGATTCATCAGATTCATTGAAGAATCTGATGAAGACGACCTAGGACCTTCTTCTATGTCTAATGCTGCCTCTATATGTCCTCGATGGTCGAGAACTCCGTTGATATGAGCGCAACCCGTATGTCCTCCTTTAAGCCATCTCGATACATTTTCACCAACATTCCTTGGTCAGGATTGTTTGCAAGACCGTGGCATAAGCGATGCATTGTATTCTCTAACGAAGAATCACCTTGCTTCATTTTGGATGTATCTTTATCACCATAAGGCTCTTCGCCCGACTGCCCATCTTCCGGTTGCATCTCAGTTCGAGGCTTCTTCTTCGGGCGTTTTTCTGAATCATCAGATTCATTCGAAGAATCTGATGAAGACGACCTAGCACCTTCTTCTATGTTTAATGCTGCCTGCATTATGTCATCGATGGTCGAGAACTCCGTTGATCGGCGCCAACCATTATGTCCTCCATTAAGCCATCTCGATACATTTTCACCAACATTCTTTGGTCATGATTGTCAAGAAGACCCGCTGCCAGAAACGATGAATTGTATTCTCTAACAGAAGAATCACCTTGCTTCATTTTGGATGTATTGAAATGATTTATCCGCTTTTGTTTTGTGTTATAATGATACTTTTATAGGGTCATTTTGTAAATGTTAGCGGCAGCGTAATGTAGTAACTGTTGAAGTGGCGGTTGGCATTTGGAGGCGGTGTACAACTCAACTTGTACACTACGTCATTATTAATATATTAATAATTAAGTGAAAATGGGTCAGTAGTTGTGATGGGCCTTCAACATTGGGCGCGCACTTATGCTTATCACCATTTTCATCTTAATTTTGCCAATGACTTCAAACTGACAAAGAAAAGCGTGATCTTTATCATCTTGTTAAGTAATGATGACTAAAGTTACTGTCTCAACTTAAATTTCCTAAATGTATTGACTTTCTCTCTTGTTTGGTGTATGGTGAGAAGCAACTTTAATTAAAAGCAACATCTGTTTCCAAGAAAATTACCTCATCTATATATCACGATCTTCACTATTAAAAAAACATAAAATCAAAGTTAGCCTTTCCCTTTCCATATTTTTCTTTAACCCTTGTGAAGATGGTGCAAAATATCAAGCGAGGAACAATGACCGTGGCTGAATCTGAAGACTTTTCTACTGTGAGTTCGTTCGGCAACAAAGCGGCGAGCGAGTACTTGATCAGTATTGCCAAGGCGGATTGAATGAAGAGATCGAGAGAAGGTTTGGAAACACCAGAATTTTCAACTCCTGAAGCCCTTTTGAAGAGGCAATGGAAGTCGGCGAGATTCTCGAGATGGACAAAACACCTCTAGCAGCCCTATCAAAGCCCAGGGAACAAATGCCCTCGCAACAGCGATGACAACCGCCCTCATGGCGCCTATAAGCGCCCTCGGTACAGCCGTGAGGAGGAAGATGAGGAAGAGGAGGAGGAGGAGGAGGAGACATGAGTGGCGATCGCTCATCAGGGAGTTCAGGATGTGCAGTACCGAGATGAGAAGTCGGAATCTGGCGGCGATCTGGACCCGGCTCCGACTCCGGCTCGGACATTAACCCTCCCAGCTATTTTAATGTTTAACGTCTACTTTATTAATGTTTAATTTATCTACTTTATTATGTTTATCTGAACACTTTATTATGTATAATATGTTATGAATTTTATGTTTAATATGATTATCACAAAAAAATTGGACAAATATCTGTTGTGGGAACGAAATTAGCACCGTCAATTCGATAAAGTTTATGGAGGAAAACCGAGTTAACCCGATCTTCCTTGAAGGTCCGGATATCTGCTGGGCGCTGCGAAACAATCAAATAAAGTTGCGAAAATAGAAATCGTAAAATTGGCGAAAGAGATCTTATTTCTGAATTCTCGTTTGGCGTGTACAACAAGAAAAGCCGGCCGTAAGGGCTGTCGAGGAGTCCGCTAGTCTGGTCGCTAAGTTATCCTAGTTGAGTCGCTTCATTGGTAAAGCGAGAAAAGAATGCTAAATCGCTCTAAGTGCTAAGTGCTTGAAAGTTTGTGATCTGGTTTGCTTCTTGCTCAAAGCTCTCATATATACTCCTCCTATGGCGATCTATCTTCGCGGGCTGAGTCGGGCTTTTCCATTTTCGTCCATCTTTGTGTTTATCGGAAACTTGACATTTATCTTACGGAAACTTGATATTTATCTCTGGAAACTTGACATTTATCTCTTATGTGAGGATAAAGATAAACCGTCATAGTTATCCTTCCTTTCGGAAAACCGTCGTGGACCGTTTTGGCCACGTTGGGCGTTAAGCGTTTTACGGTTTTGAAAGGACAGTCTTTGAAGGTTTGGTGTTTCGAAGGAACCTCAATTCCTTGTTTAGTCGAGGAAGTGGCGTTAGAGTAACCGTGATCATACCAAACTTGCGTAGATTGATCGAACAAGCTGAGATGGGATCGAGCCGGACGCGATATGACCGGCACGGGGCGAGGGCGTGGACCGGCGCCAGGCCGACCAGCGGCGCCCGGTGAGCCGACCGTGTGCCAGTATAGGCGGATAGCCGGCCAGCGTGAAGCGAATAGCCGGCCGGGCGAATGCCCGGCCGGCGACCAGGCGAATGCGCCGGCCAAGGCGAATACGGCGCGGGCGGCCAGCGTGGCGAGTTGCAGCCAGCCGCGCCAGCGTCTTCGCGTGCCGCCAGCGCGAGCCAACCAGCGTCCAGCGTGCGCCAGCGCCAGCCGAGCGTACCAGCCCAGCGTGCAGCGCGGCGCCAGGCGAGTGCCGCCGGCGCCAGGCCAGCCAGCGTCCAGCGTGCAGCGCCAGGCTGGGAGTGCCACCGCGCCAGGCCAGCCAGCGTCCAGCGTGCCGCCGGAGCGAGGCCGGCCCAGCCAGCGTCCAGCGTGCATGGCGCCAGGCGAGTGCGCCCGGCGCCAGCGTCCAGCGTGCCGCCCGGTGCCAGGCCGTCTTGCCGTCGTGGGTTTGTTCGATCTTTCCCTCGTCGGTCGTTTGCGGAAATCTTTTGAGTTTTGGGAGGGTCTCGAGATAATTGTTTCCAGCGAGATTCGCGAGTATCGGGATTTTGAGATGGACTTAGATCTGCAGATTTTCCGTCGTCGGGGATGAGAGCAATGTGGCTCGAGTTTTAGATATGTTAAAGATGAATCTTTTAAACAATCGGGAAGGTTTCACGGAAGACTCATTGTAGATCTCGGACAATCAGACATGGGTTTCAAGGGACCAAGATGCTGTCATTGCCGAGATCATGAGGCGATCGCATGGGCGACGCCAGGACCCTCGCCGTTGGCGCGGATGGGAGTGGGCGAAACTTCCGTGAGTTTTATCGGCGGCGACCCGTTTCTTGGATTTGTCGTCGCTTGGCTTTTCTTCGAGGATTTTTGGTGGCGATTTCGTCATTGACCGATTTTGACCCCAACAGTTAGCCCCAGCTAGCTAGGAACCGTAGAGCCTGTCGGATCTAGCTTGCGGTATATCCGATGTGGGAAGGTGTTGAGGCGTGTCGTTTGCGAAAATCGGGGTAAATAGTGATTTTACCTCCTTTATATGGAGTAAGAAATCTCATTCTTACTTCATCACAAGGTTTTACTCTCTCTCAAATCCTTTCTCTCTCTTTAAGAACAATGTCTTGAGATCTTGAAAACTCTTCTTCCCATTCTTCCTCGGATGACTCTCCTGCCATGTAGCGGTGGCGGGGAGAGTCGGTCGAGGAGGAAGAATCGTATTACGAGCCCTTGTAGGTTCGCCCCAACACTGCCAGAGATCCCTGTTAGAGGCCTCGAAGGCAGCCGGTGCTCCTGCGCCGAGCTTGGTTTCGTCAATATCTCGAGGTTCTTGAGATTTTTACCAGGTTCTGAAGGAGTCAAATTCAGTTCCGTTGGTAGCGAGTGCGGAATCCTCCATGAGTTTCTTTACATGTTCTGAAGCTTTCTTCGTACTGCGTATGTGGTTCCCAATTCCTGGTGCCATTGTTATGCGCTTCACGCCGAACTTTCAATCAACCAACTCAGCGTTCCTGCCTTGGAGAGTTGGCTTGGCGTACTGATCGCTAGCTTCTGAACTTCGGGATTGATCTTGGTCGATGATTTGAAGGTCTTTGGGGCACTTTCGGCGGCCGGGGTGGCGGTTACTATTCCATGCTGCCTAAGAAGGATATGGCGTGATTGGGGACTACTGAATCCCAAATCGTGGCAGGGCGTTTCTTCTTTGTTCAAATAGATGGCGAGTCAATGGGAGAGCTGCCTCCATCTATTTCCTTGAGCATGGAACTTCAACGAGGTATCTGACGAAAACTCTTTTGTCATCTCACCTTTTGGAAGTCGCGAGTTTGAAAAATTTTCGTTTTGTAGGGAACAACCCTACGGCGCATTTGCCTGGTGGCGTCTTCGTCAAGAGATCTTCTTCGTCAAAGGCGTTTTCGGAAATCCTTCACCCTCGAGCGGATCCGAGATGCGGTTAAGCTTTATCGGTCGAGGTCCTGTCCGTCGTATGGCCTGAACCTGTTACCGTGGCTCTACCGGGCGGACAGAGAATCTCGTAGGGAAGGAAATCGATGATGGGAAGGCTCGAAAAGTCCTTCACCGTTGGGAGAAAACCTAGTTTTGTTCCAGCGGAAAAAGGCCAGCGGTTTCCACCTAACAACTTCTTTGATGGCCTTCCTCCGGAGTTTACTACTGGCGAGTGGCTGGAGGATGAGGAGAGCGGGTTTTGCGGGGCTCCCAGCGTGTCAGCGAGTTTGGCCCTTAACTTTAACCTTGCGTTGAATCCGTATATAAGCATGCTTGCTGATCTTGAGTTTTATGCAGGGACTAGAGTGTTTAGCGCTTGACTCGAGTTTCCAAAATCCAGGATTGCTAACTTCAACCACAGAAGTGGGCGAGAGCTTTCGGTTCGACAAGAGGTGAAGGCGAGAGCGAAGCAAGCTGAGCTTCCTTTCGGGCTCTCGAGGAAAGGAGAGGAAGAAGGATGAATGGCGGAGGTGGCAAGGCAGGCGGAATCGTTTGCTGCTGAGTTTCAATGCTTTAAAGAAGCTCAGGAGTTTGTTGGTGATTTCAGCGAGTGCGAGGTTGATTAGTAAACCTTTACAAGTCTCAGACCCGGTTCTCTTCGATTCGAGATTGCTGAAATGAAGGATTTCATGGCGAGTGTGCTCATGCTGAGTCCTTGGTTCCTCGGTAGAAGAAAGAGTCCGGAGACTATGGGAACTATCGAGGTTTCGAGGATCTGGTGGAGGTTGGAGCCGATGAAGCGAGAATGGTGGGAATGCTCGGCGTGAATGAGGAAGTGGACCAGCCTGCTAGTTCATTTGGGATTTCCGCATCGGTTTCTCAACGTTGACTTCCTTTTGTGAATTGAATTTTTTGGCCATGTGTGGCCGTTTTTAGTAATTTTATCCTGCGACCGTTGGAGGTTGCATTCTTATGTTTTGGGACTGGCCGTTGGTGGCTTTGAATCCTGCCGTCTTTTGCGGCTTTTATGAATATGAAAATTTGCGAGATTTAGTCTTTTGTTTTGATTTATACTTTCGTCGAGTGTAGAGGAAGGATCACAGTAGTCGCCATTATCCTAACTCTTTTTTTCGCTTAGTCCGTATGCTACTTTTAGCGGCGTTTTAGGTGTAGCGATAAGAGACATGTTTTGGGATCATTATCACGATACTATGTCTGTGAGATGTCAAGATCCAGCAAGACTGGGTTTAGGGCAAGACCTAGGTTTACTCTCAGCTTTGAGGCTGTCGCGATGACTGATCGGCTTCGTTTTGCCTGTTAGTGATTTCTTCCTGATTCTTTTAGTTTAAAGTCAGCGGTAGTAATGGCTTATATGACTTGTGTTAAAAGAATCGAGCTATCTTGAGTTTATCGAGATGCTAAACCAAAATTTTGGGTTTCTTGTATAGGCTATGATATCCTTGTCGGATGTAAGAGGACCTTGTAGGTCTGACTACGATTTTGTATTGAGTGAAAGCGTTTCTTATGGCGTCCGTCGGGGCCAATGTCGAGCGTGAGTTATTTTAAGTCGCTGGTGGACTGTTTTTGCGGATATCTGAGTTTTGTTATCTTTTTTAAGAAGTTGCGGCGTCTGGCGTTTCTTTTGAAGATATGATTTTCGTTTTCGAGCGTTGATGTTTAAGTGAGCATGAAGATAGAAAAATTTTATTAAAAATTTGAGAAGTTAGAGTACATATCACGGATTTTGGCGTTTTGTGGGAGTATAGGGTATCGCACAGTCCCCTTTTGGTGAGGGGATAGCTGAACTTCGCCGGGTTTGACGAGCTGCCTCGATACCTCTTTGAGGATCAAGCCATCTCGTAGTTCTGATAGTTGCGCGGGCGTTTTACTCCCGTGCGTTGCCGTTCGATCGTGCTGGTGGATCAGTGGTTTGTCGAGGGTCGAGCTGTCGCTCTTCGGCGGTGGATTGAGGCTTTGTCGTCGTCTTGAATCGTTGCCTGTTCAGATGATTCTGGATCATCTTTCTTGAGTCTTCGGGAATGTTGTGTGATTCCTTTGCTTTCGTTTGGGTTGGCAGCGAGGGCGTTCGATCTTTTAGTTTGAACTTCGGCTAGGTAACAGAGTCTCGACTGTTTCGACTACCCGGATGGCTGCGGTTCGGTCGGTCGGGAACTTGATACGAGGTGATATGTGGGCGGTACTGCCTTCATGGAGTTGATCAAGGGTTCCCATGATGGCGTTGTAGATGGCGGGTTGTCGACTACTGCAAACTTCGGCGATCTTTGTAACTTCCTTTGCCATGGGGGAGTTTAATTTTCCGAGGTCATGGTAGTGGCGCCGAAAACCCGTCAAAGGTTTTGGCTCAGGGGCGACTTCCCCAGTGGGATCTTCATCCTGTAGAGGTGTCGCGGAAGATGGCGTTGACCGTGCTTCCTGTATCGGCGAGAATCGGCCGACGAGATCTGGATGACCAGTCGATTACCAAAGATCGCAGTGAGGTTTGTCGATTCCGGCGGTCGTGTTCCTCAGCGATTGTGTGGTTAGGAACATGCTGTCAGGGAACCAGTTGGAACTGGTCTCGGCTTTTTCCCGTAGGCTTTTATCGATGAGACAGTCTTGGTAGAACTGTGATCCTCCGATGATCATGTTTACCCTCTGGCGACTGCTGTTGTTCCCTTGGTCGTCTGTCTTCTTCAGCTTTTCCCGATTGGTTTTGGTTAGCGGTCTTGGAACAGTTTGTTAGTCTTTGGTGACGAGTCGGGCAAGTCCTTTATACTCTTGACCTTTGATAGTTCGCGGTGAGGAGTTTTGCGGCGAGCGCCGAGAACCTTGGTTAGCGGTGGAGTGACCTCGGTCTCGTGGAACTTCGCAATAGGAGTTATCCTTGTACTGGTTCCTGGTCAGGTGTTTCGGAGGTTTTGCCTTGCTCGAGTTGATGGCGTAGTTATGCTGCATGGGCGTCTTCCCTTTGATGGGCGTATTTGTAGTTACGAGAGGTTTCTTCTTGGGCCAGCGGTTTTCTGCGGTCCGTGCTTCGCGATAGAAGCTTCATCTCTTCTTCCATGATGATGAAGTCCGTTGCCTTGTGGAAGTATCCTGGATTGTCAGCGGTTTTCCAGTAGTATCCACTTCGAACCGACTTGTACCGAGAGTTTTCCTCAGGCGTCGATTGCGACATCGCTGATGCCGTTACTCTGGCCATCACCAGTTTGAACCGCTGAAGTCGGCGGGCGACTTCGTCTTCCTTGAGCTAGACTCCATAGATCCGTCGGATGTTTCTCTGTCCATGAACATGGAGTATTGTTTGAAAGCGCCAGCTGAGAAGCGAAGCTTCGATGGAGTTCCTTTTGGCGGAGAACCACTTTCGGCGCAGCACCTTTGAGGTGCTCGGCGAAGAAGACAATGACCTGCGTCCGTTCGCTCGGGAGTTTGCACCTACCCATTGCGATCTGGAAGGACTGCAGGTGCGACTTAGGATCCGTCGTGCCGTCATAGGCGGGATTTTGATCTTCCACTGGGTCTGAGATCGTGTTTCCGTGATCAGTGGTGAGCGGTGTTTTCGTGCTTCCTCGAGAAGTCTATCGATCTGAGGCGGAACTGGTCGCTGATGGATCTCGATTTTACGCTTTCACTTCAGCCGCGGTCTTTTGAGAGATTCACGGAGATCATGGATCTATTTATTGCCTGGCGTTCCTCGAACCTGTCGGCTGGTCGCGATAGATCGAGTTTGATCTTCGCGAGTTCTTCCTGCTCCATCGGTAGAGTTCTTCTTCCTCTTACTGTCATGGGCTATCGAAGGATACCGTGCCCGGCGGACTGGCCGGGTTCTCACAGGGTGGATGTCAGCGTCTTCATCGGAAGGTCCGATCGGTCGCTGATATCTAGATCGATCTTTCGGCGTCGCTTTCCTTGTTTCCCGGCCGGAGTGGAAGGTTCTGCGAGGTCGTTTGCTGTCCTTCGAACCCGTTTCCTGGGGTGGGCTCTTCGGGGCATCTTTTCGTGCCGGAGATCGAAGTCGAGTCTCCCCATGGCGTGCCTTGGTGGATCAGCGGCAACTTGCTCCTCGCAGTTAAGGTATCGACCTGTTTTCGCGGCGAGGTTATCAGCTTGTCTGTTGTTCGCCAGCGCTGGTAAGTTCCTTCATCTCTGCCTGGCCCTCGGTGTTTGCATCAGCAGTGACTGTGGGCGTCTCCAGCTGGAGTCTTCTCAGCGTTGGCATCGGCGGGTGTTCCGTCTGCTGGCTGATCCTTGGTGGCGTCGGCTGACATGATCGGCGTGTCGCATTCGCGAGATAGATAGATCCGTAACCCCCTCCTTAGCGCCAAACTGTAGGGCGAAATTCGCACCGTCAAATTAAGTTGATTTGGAAAGCCAGTGAACCAAGCCTTCCACGAAGGTCCGGATATCTGCTGGGCGCTACGACACAATCAGTTAAACAAAGAAAATATGAAAGTAAAAATGTAAAGAAAAAAGAATAGAGCAAAAGATTTTATTTCGAATCCGGCGTTTGGCGTGAACAACAGGTAGAGAGTAGGCTACGAGAGCTGTCGGCAAGTTCCTAGTCCAGCAACTAAGTTCTAACCTAGTTGAGTCGCGGCTTCGCTGGTAAAAGCAGGAAAATAATGCCTAAGTTGCTCAAGAAGTGCTCTGGGCGTTTGTGATCTGGTTTGCTTCTTGCTCAAAGCTCTCCTATATACTCCTCTCTGGCGGATTATCTTCGCGGGCTGAGTCGGGCTTTTCCATTTTCGTCCATCTTTGTGTTTATCGGAAACTTGACATTTATCTTGAAATCTTGACATTTATCTTACGGAAACTTGATATTTATCTCTTATGGAAACTTGACATTTATCTCTTATGTGAGGATAAAGATAAACCGTCATAGTTATCCTTCCTTTAGTCGTCGTGGGCGTTTGGCGGCGTTGAGCCGTTTAGGCGTTTTCACGGTTTTCGAAAGGACGGTCTTTGAAGGTCTCGGTGTTTCGAAGGAACCTCAATTCCTTGTTTAGTCGAGGAAGTGGCGTTAGGTAACGTGATCATACCAAACTTGCGTGGATTGATCGAACAAGCTAAGATGGGATCGGCCGGACAAGATAAGGCGAGACGGGGCGAGGGCGTGGACCGGCCGCCAGCCGACCAGCCGACAGTGCCAGCGTATGAAGCGGCCAGCGTGTAGTGCCGCCGCGCCAGGCGAGTACACGCCAGCGCCAGGCGACCAGCGGCAGATTGCCGCCAGCGTCAGGCGATGCCCGCCAGCGCCAGGCGAATTACCCAGCCGGCGCCAACGGCCAGCGTAACGGAATGCCGCCAGCGCCGGCCGGCATGCGCCCGGCGCCAGAGCGGCCAGCGTCCAGCGTGCCGCCCGGCGCCGAGCAGTGCCGCAGCGCCAGGCCAGCCAGCGTCGCGTGCCGCCGTATTGACCAGCCAGCGTCAGCGTCTGCCCGGCATGGGGCAGATGCCGCCCGGCAGAGCCAGCCAGCGTCCAGCGTCGCCCGGTAGGGCGAACGCCCGGCATGAGCCAGCCAGCGTCCAGCGTGCGCCCGGCGCCGGGCGAGTGCCGCCCGGCGTCAGAGCCAGCCAGCGTCAGCGTGCCCGAAGCAGGGCAGCCAGCGTCAGCGTGCCGCCCGGCATGGGCAGTGCGCCGGCAGAACCAGCAGCGTCCAGCGTGCCGCCCGGCGCCAGGCAGGGAATGCCGCCAGCGCCAACCAGCCAGCGTCGCGTGCCGCCCGGTGCCAGGCGATCTTGCCCGTCTGTGGGTTTGTTCGATTCTTCCCTCGTCGGTTGTTTTGGAAATCTTTTGAGTTTGGGAGGGTCTCTTGAGATAATTGTTTCCAACGAGATCCCTGAGTATCGGGTTGAGATGGACTTAGATCCGCAGGTTTTCCGTCGTCGGGGATGAGAGCAATGTGGCTCGAGTTTTAGATATGTTTAAAGATGAATCTTTTACATAATCGGAAGGTTTTACGGAAGACTCATTGTAGATCTCGGACAATCCAGACATGGGTTTCAAGGGCCAAGATGCTGTCGTTGCCGAGATTATGAG
>JAEACV010000493.1:0-15565 GCA_016432835.1 Brassica nigra
GGACTTCCGAGGATTTACTCCTCTTCTCTTTCTTCACCTTGAGTAACGAACTCGCGGTCTTCCCAAGGTCGCTCAAGATCGCTGATACGAACCTCAAGCTGGGACGCCTGGCGGCATGGGTGTCCTCGACAGTCTGCAATGCAGCCTTAGTACGCTTCAGCTTTCCTCGCGACGACTCAGTTCCTTCGATAGACGAATGACTTCCGACCCGCACTCGCCAAGCATTCCGTCGATCAGAGACACAAACTGTCCGCAAAAAGGAAAGAGTAAGTATCATCGCAAAAAGAGACGGTGCAAGAATTACGGACAAATCGAACCTTGGAACGATGACGCGCCAACGGCTCTGAGAGGTCGCTTCTTCGCACCCGCTTCTTTTCGCCCGGACGCTGCGCCAGCCCTGCCCTTCCTTTGGCAGCGGCGGCACCAGCCGCTGGCAGTCCTAAGACGAGTTCCCTTCGCCGGGAAGAGGTGCAGATTCTATCGCCCCTCTCTTCCGGAGATCACGATCGAGCAGTCGAAGAACCCGATGGATGGATCTGAACATCGAGAGTCTGTTCAGGAACAATAACCCCTTCTGTAGACGGGAGGGCATCGGATGGGACTTCGAGCTTGGAACCAAAGGAGCAGGCAAAGGAGTTGGAGCCGCTGAAGGAACATCGGGCGCCTCAGTCCTCCCGCTTTGAGCCTTTCGCAGCACTACGCCGATAGCTTAGCCTTGAAAGAATCAAACCCATCAGTCAGGGACGGAATAGCCTCTTGAACGGCTGAACGGCGGAGCTTGACTGGCCGAACCGACGGAGCTTGGCGGCCTCGCCCATCTCAACATCAGAACCACTCTTTCAACTTGGGATGAAGACATTTTCTTCTTGAGAGAAGAAGAGAGAATTTGGAAAGATATGAAGAATGAGAAGGAGGGTTGGCTACTTATAAGAAAAAGGAGGAGAAGACACAGTTCTCTCGGAAAAATCCTTAACCAAGATTTCGATTTTCAAAAATTCAATCACTCGCGCAAAATCGCCTCCGATCTTACGAGCTGGGGCTAACTGTTGGGGTCAAAACGGTTATCACGAAATCTACGGCTAAAGACCTTCCCAAAACTCAAAAGATTTCCCAAACGACTGACGAGGGAAAGATCGAACAACGAAAACCCACATACGGCCCGCCTGGCGCCGGCGCACGCTGGACGCTGGCTGGCTGGCGGCACTCGCCTGGCGCCGCGGCACGCTGGACGCTGGCTGGCTGGCGCCGGC
Organism: Brassica nigra; assembly: GCA_016432835.1. NCBI lineage: Eukaryota > Viridiplantae > Streptophyta > Magnoliopsida > Brassicales > Brassicaceae > Brassica > Brassica nigra. Next base: position 1,251 of record JAEACV010000493.1, read on the forward strand.
ACGCGGACGCTGGCTGGCCTGGTGCCGGGCACTCGCCTGGCGCCACACGCTGACGCTGGCTAGCTCATGCCGGGCGGCACTCCACGCGAGCCGCCTGCGCGGCACCGTCACTGAAGGCCTGGCGCCGGCGGCACCCTCGCCCTGCCGGGCGCACCTCGCCCGCGGGACCCGCTGGTCGGCCTGGCGTCGGTCCGCGGCCCTTGTCCCGGTCTCGGTCCTATCGTGCTCGGTTCGATCCCGTCTTAGCTTGTTCGGATCAGCCCTCGTGAGTTTGGTACAATTAAGGCTACGGAATAAACATCTTTCGATTCGGTTGGAATCGTCCTCGATGTTTTACGGTAGAAACTGGAGGGATTGGATTTCTCGTGGAAGAAATCGTATAAAACGTTTAACGACTTAAGACAAGTCCGCAGACTTACTTACGATTTTCCAAAATTCAGTCCCAATCAGACTATGACGGTTCATCCGATTTCCCTAAACGTCGGATAAACATCAAGTCGCCGAAGGATAGCGGAAAACTCGAGGATGATTGCGAAGATCGACGAAAATGGAACATTTCCTGAAGAGATAAGCTTGGGCCCAAAGGCGAGGCCCATCACCCTAAGGCAAACCGACCTAGAAGTGGGTATATAAGGAGAGAAAGAGCAGAAGAGAAGGGCATCCCGAAAATCCGAGAATTAGACTTAGAGCATCCTGCTAGCTTAGAAAAACTAGGGTTTAGGTGGTTAGACTAGCGGAGCAAGGCTTAGGACGTTTGGCTGCCTGCGACTCTATATTTTTCTTTAATCGCAAATCTCTCTGTCTTTCGAAGAATCCTTGTACTCGTCTCTTTCATCTAATAAAACGCCCTCGGGCAAATATTTCAAACTCTTATTTTTATCTATTGAACTTTATCGATTTCGTGTGGCAACGCAGAGAATCCGGACCTTCAAGGAAAGTCGGGTTTACTTGGCTTTCCTCCGCAATCTTATTTATCGAAAATTGACGGTGTGAATTTCGGTTCCCAAAGCTAGGTTGCTATCAGCAGCAGGACCATCTCGCCAGCGCCGGGATGACTCGTCAGAGGACGTCGTCGAGACCAGTGAGGACACTAATTAGTCATCACATTTCTATCTCTTACCTTCATGCACTATTTTCTTTTTATGTTTTTGGATTTATGGATTTTTGTTTTAGACTATTTTCTTTTATGTGATTTGAGACTGCTTGCTTATTTGACGTGTGTTTGGATTTTCTAACAGAGCTAACAATACTGACAGAGCAGATGAGTCAGACAATTCCCACACGATGCAGAGTTTTCTGTCTCAACGTCATCACGTCATCGATCGATACCAAGGTGACGGTATCAATCGACGCACGAGACAGAAAGGTATGATAACTCTGACTTAACATCTCAATATCTAATTGTTACTTTTGCTCCTTTCTAACCAATCTTAGACTGATTACACTGGGACAGTGTAATTTAAGTATAGGGGAGGTAGTTACTAATGTTGTGTTTTAATGAGCTCTTATTACTATTAATTTTTTAAAAAACTTTTAGCTTAAAATAAATAATTTTATTTTCAGAAGGAGATGATGAACCTTTTCAAATTTCTACTTGCTATCTAACCACTCTCTAGCAACATTGTTAGATCTGTTGACTGCAGAATGTACTAGAGATACTAAAGTTAATCACTCGTCAACTATGACCACACTTGCTGAGAATGTTTGAAGGAACCAAAGCTGATCTCCAACCTAATTTGACTTTATCTGCTTGTCTTGGGGCTTGGTATACATTGGATCGGGTTCCTCCTGCGAGTCCGAAGGTAAAAGTCTGTGTTTCTCTCTCTCTCTCTCTCCGGCATCCATAGAGTTACCAAGTAAGATGATTTCCTGGAAGATGCAGAGGGGTAGAAGTGTCTCCTGTGACCCTATTATTTTAATTTGGAATGGAATGATCACACATTGTTGGAAAGCGAGGGGTAGGTACATTACCGATAACCCCATTACTCGCCTACACTTTGTTAAAATTGGGAAGTTATGTACTTTAAATGTCAACAAGATGAGCGAAGATTGCCTGATCGGCATCAACGTTCGTTGGGGTTGAACCTATAAGGATTCAGAGAAGAGGGAAAAAGAGAGAGAAGAAAGGGATCAGAGAAGACTACCTGTTGGTTCAGAAACTTGTTTGAGTAAGAACCCATGTGTCCCTTGATTGATATTCCCAAGGTAAAGTCTACACATTTATTTTACGCAAGAAATGAGGTTAGTAGAGGGGTTAGTTTGACAGGATTTGCTAAGTTGTTGGTTAGATAAATTTGAGTGCTAAGCTAGATATGGTATATAAAGTACTTCTGAAGTTCAGAAATATTTGAAGTGGTTTGCAACATTGTAGAAGTGATGATCCTATGTTGAAATTTGTGGGAGTCCCTGCTGTTTTAAAACCTCCTTCAGAGAGACTGCCTGTATGTTTTGCTTAAGGACAAGCAAAAGGGTAAGTCTGACGGAGTTGATAGGTCACGGATTTTACCCACTTTTGACCATGATTTACATATGCTTTTGGAATCATTTATATGCACTTGGAGTAGTTTTAGAGCTTTTAGAGGTTCAGGTACTCATGAAAGTAGAATGACCGTTTTGGAGTATTTTGGAGCTAATGTGAGAGCCTTGCTAAAACAGAGAAGCGGTCAATGCTCGAAGAGTCATATCGACCGATGTTCACCAATAAAAATCGATCGATGTGAATTCCTTGCCATCGATCGATAGTGAAGCCATCAGAGAGCTAATGGCAAAATTAGAAGATTTTAGGGTTTCACAAAGTTTCATTAGTTACATCCTAGGTCCCTGGCCGCTTGTTAGGCTATAATATGAGGGTTTTGTATCTTTAGAGGCAGACATGTTGAGAGACTTGCCTACAGACTTTTAGACCTAGTATTGGAGAGAAGCAACTTGCTACCTTGGAGAGAGAGAGCTTAGGATTGGAGAGAGAGAGATAGAGAGATCTGAACTTAATAACATAGAAGATCTTGAACTCCCTTGCTTTCATTACTCTATTTATTGTTTCTCTGAATATTCATTTATTTATTGTTTACGCATTTTTGACCATGATTTACATATGCTTTTGGAATCATTTTTATGCATTTGGAGTAGTTTTAGAGCTTTTACAGGTTCAGGTACTCATGGAAGTAGAATGACCGTTTTGGAGCATTTTGGAGCTAACGTGAGAGTCTTGCTAAAACAGAGAAGCGGTCGATGCTTGAAGAGTCATATCGACCGACGGTCACCAATAAAAATCAATCGATGTGCATTCCTTGCCATCGATCGACAGTGAAGCCATCCGAGAGTTAATGGCAAAATTAGAAGATTTTAGGGTTTCACAACGTTTCATTAATTACATCCTAGGTCCCTGGCCTCATGTTAGGCTATAATATGAGGGTTTTGTATTACTTTAGAGGCAGACATGTTGAGAGACTTGCCTAGAGACTTTTAGACCTTGTTTTGGAGAGAAGCAACTTGCTACCTTGGGGAGAGAGAGAGAGATTTGAACTTCATAACAGAGAAGATCTTGAACTCCCTTGCTTTCATTACTTTATTTATTGTTTCTCTTCATATTCATTTATTTAAGTATTATTCAGACCATCATAACTATGTTTCTTATGATATATGTCTGAGTAATCCTACTGTTAGATTTAGGTTTCTCATAGGGTTGATTATGTAATGCTAATATGAATTGCTATTAGGGTGTTTAAAATATAGTTCTTCATCTAGTTGTTCTTAATGCTAATGTTTAGGATTGATCACCCTTAACTTAGATCTTAGGAGTAATTTGGATAAGTGATAACTTAACCAAATATCTGAAACCCTAACTAGTATGATCTAACCAAACTAGATACACACGAAAGTTGTTCTAGCAAGGTTAGAGAACCCTTCAAACCCCGATCTTAAAGCTCGCTGGAAGTGATATCGATCGATGCGACGATTGTCGAATCGATCGATATTGTGAAAGGTGTATTGATCGATAGTCATATAGAATAATCGATCGACACTTTCTCGCGATTGCTTAACGAAAGTTGAGATCCAAGATCTAGTTATAGACAATCTATTGATTGTACCTAAGGTTTAAGATCAGAACAGTTAATATTCAGAAACCTCTAATAAATCAGAATACCTGAGATAATACCTGAATCTAGCTATTTTCCTTACTTTAAGCAACCTCAAATCAAGCCAACGTATGTTGTTCACCAATTTATTTACTGTTTTAAACCTGCTTATCTAGCTTTATTTCGAAGAATACAAATCTATTGTGTAATCCTAGAGTCTCTGTGGATTTGATCCCTAAGTACTACAACTGAACCTCTTATTTGAGAGAGTAAAGTCATTCCTTAGGGTAATTTGAGTGATATCAATGTTGAAAACTCCTCCTACAGTAGCCAAAAAAGCTCTTCCAAGTAGCAAAGAAGTGTTCCAGCTCAGCTTGATATCCAGGACATGAAAGTCTACTGAAATTAGGGCATTGCCAATCTGCACCTCAAGTTCTCTAATGATTCCTCCTGAGTTCCTTTGAGAACAGTCCACAAATGTGAATGAGTCCTCTGAAGGCTCTATCTTCAGACCTAGGTGGTTTGCCATTACCTTAGATAAGATGCTGACTGAAGCTCCTATGCACAAAGTACACGTGGGAATTCAATTCCTTATACCAAGCAGGATACTGTGAACTTTCCAGGATCACTTTTCTTCTTCAATGTGATCATCTTCTTCATCTTATCTCTGACCTGATGGAACATTCTTTTAATGTTCTCCTCTGTCTCCTTGGTTTCTCTGAAGAACATCCACAACCTGTGGGTAAAGTAGGTTTCCTCAAACGGCTTATCTACTGGGATTCTGAGAACTCTCTTTGTGAATCTGTTGGTGTCAAAATCGGTCACGACGGAATCAATGACTGAAAGTCTCTGGAAAGTATTTCTTGAAACAAAAAGTCTCGGATAATTTGAAAAGAAGTTATACGAGATTTTCTCAAATTAGAATATCCACTCTCTGGTGAGGTCGAAAACGGTTATCTCGAAATCTACGGCCAAAGATCCTTCCAAAGTCAAAGATTTCCCGCACGAACGACTAACGGGGGAAAGATCGGGCAACGGAAAACCCACGGACGGCAAGACGGCCTGGCGCATCGCAGCGCCACGCGAAGCCGCCTGGCGCCGGCACTCGCCTGGCGCCGGCGCGCATCGCCACGCTGGCGCCCGCGGCATCCCAGCCTGGCACCCGGCAGCAGCGCCAGCGGGCGGCCCGCCGGGCGGCATCGCCGCCACGCTGGCCGGTCTGGCGCGGCGCATCGCCCGAAGCCGCCTGGCGCCGGTCGACGGCCCTCGCCCTGGTCTCGGTCCCATCATGCTCGGTCTGATCCCATCTTGGCTTGTTTGGATCAATCCGTGAGTTTGGGACGATCACGGCTACGGAATAAACATCTTTGATTCGGTTGAATCGCCTCGATGTTTTACGACAAAACTAGAAGGATTGATTTCTCGAGAAGATATCAGATAAAACAAAGATCGATTAACTTGAACATCGATCCTTTAAGCTATACGGTTTATTTTACGAGAAAGATAGTCTTCCGAGAAATCGATAAAACGTCAACAAGTCTACGGACTTTCTTACGATTTTAAGAATTCAGGCCCAATCAGGCTATGACGGTTTGTCCGATATCCCAACATCGGATAAACATCAAGTCACCGAAACTCGAGGATAATTACGAAGATCGAAGAAAATGGAATACTTCCGAAGAGATAAGCTAGGCCCAAAGGTCCATCATCCTAAGGCAAACCGACCTAGGAGGGGTATATAAGGAGAACAAGAGCAAAGGAGAAGGGATCCAAAAATCCTAGAATCTAGACTTAGAGAACTCCTGCTAGCTTAGAGAACTTAGAACTTAGGCGGTTAGGCCAGCGAGGCAGGACTTAGAACGTCTGGCTGCCTCTTGTTCTAGTTTTATCTTCTCCCAGACCCTGTTCTCGGAAGGATCTAACTATACTTTACTCAGAGCTCCGCACATAGAAACCCTAGGCATTATCTTCGACATGCCCGCTTCTATGACCAACGCCATACTAGAAACCAGGCCCTAGAACGCCTGGCGCTTTCTGCCAGAATCCGCTCCTCTCGGAAGGATCGGACAATTCTTTACTTAAGAGCTCCGCACATAGAAACCCTAGGCGCTTCGACATGCCTGTTTCTATGACAAACGCCATACTAGACGAACCCGTCCCACTGTTCGATCTCTTGTTCAATTCTTTCTAACTGAACTACGTCCGACTTGATCCTCGAAGGGGTACGAGGCAGCCTTTCTTAAGGTCCAGTCCCAAATCTTAACAAAACCTTTTCCGTGATTTATTCGTCACTTGTCGTTGGCTATCGCAGAGAACTGACCTTCAGGAAAAGTCGGGTTAACTTGGCTTTCCTCCGCTTTTATTCATTAAAATCGACGGTGTGAATTTCGGTTCCCACAGTTTGGCTAGAAGGAGGGGACGGATTACTCTCACTCATACGGCCGCAGCTTTGATCGAACCGATGTCCGGAAATATGAAAGAAAAAGTTGCAGTTTGCCAACGATGGTAAAGCAACTCCAGCAGCGATCGTTCCACGGCTAACGCTACGCAAACGCCACGGTGCTCGAAAGCAAAAAAACCTAGCCGCTTTCCGCCACAGGAAGAGCACGAAACGAGCTCGCAATTCTATCTAAACAGAAAGGGCAACGATAAAATCTATTAAACCCCAAAAATTGCCTTGTTACCAAGTTAGAAAATCGAACGAGGTTTCTATAAAACGCTTTCTCGAGAACCTCTCGGAAAATAAAACTTATTCTCCTCAAAACCTTGGGGAAACCCTATATATTACTGGGTAGAACAGAAGCACGGCAAATCGGTTCACCGATTCCCACTGCCATACTTCTTACAAACAACTCTCGAGGAACAAACGGGAAACGAAAGAAGGTCGGAGCTTGATCTTACTAGGACGACTTGCCATGGGGTAAGATCAGTCTTCCCAGTTCGCCTTAGTAAGAGCCCACTTTGTTCTCCTTTGTGTCTAAGTCAAAATGGCTTTCGTTTCATCTCAATCGGAGTTTCGTGGAGATTTTACGAAGAGAACAAAGTCACTGTCCCGGCCACCTCGCCGTGGGCAAGGACAAACATTACCGAGGTCACCTCACCCTCCAACATGGCTACCTTGCCACAGGGCAAACTCACCTTCGTTATCCTTTGAGTCTAGATCAAAGTGGCTTTCGTTTCGTCTCAATCGGAGTTTCCGTTGAGATTTAACGAAGGGAACAAAATCACTGTCCCGGCCACCTCGCCGTGGGCAAGGACAAACATTACCGAGGTCACCTCACCCTCCGATATGGCTACCTCGCCACAGGGAAAACTCACCTTCGTTATCCTTTGAGTCTAGATCAAAGTGGCTTTCGTTTCGTCTCAATCGGAGTTTCCGTTGAGATTTTACGAAGGGAACAAAATCACTCTCCCGGCCACCTCGCCCGTGGACGAGAACAACCATCACCAAGGTCACCTCGCCCATGGCCACCTCGCATGTGGTAACCTCACTTTGCTCTCCTTTGAGTCTAGGTCAAGATGGTTTTCGTTTCGTCTCAATCGGAGCTTTCGTTGAGATTTTACGAAGAAAACAATGTCGCTGTCTCGAATTCACCTCGCCCATGAGAAGGATCTCTGTCCCGTCATAGGACGCAGACCGTCCTGTCTCAGTACCATGCATCTTTGCCTGAGTTTCGTGAACTCGATCTTTGAGTCCGTGAGCCCGGGATCGACGGCGAGCAACAACAGCATCGGCGGACGCTGACACGGCATCGGCGCAGTGGCACCTGGCGCCGGGCGGCAGACCGACCACGCCATACGCCGGGCGGCAGACGACCACGCCGCGCCTGGCGCCGTGGTAGGCGCCTAGCGCCGGCGGCAGGGCGCCTGGCGGCGGCGGCAGGGCGCTATCCGGCGGCTGACCGACCACACCGCGCCTTGCCGGGAGAACCACGCCGCACTCAGCGCCGCGCAGGGCTCATGCCGCGCAGGCTCGCCCTCTCCTTGCCGCGCAGGCCCGCTTCTCGCCTGGCGCCGTGGCAAGGGTCCTGACGCCCATCCGCAGTCGCCTTGATCTCGGCAACGGCAACATCTTGGTCCCTTAAACCCATGTTCAGATTGTTCGAGAAACACGACGCATTCTTCCGCAAAGCCTTCTCGATTGTTTAACAAAGTTCATATTTTAAAATCAAACTCGCAATATTTTACGAAACACCATTCAGAAGTCATACAAAATCATATGAAACGATAAGGACCTAACCAGTTCGCCATAGCCTGACGAGCTAAGAGCCTCACTGAGTGGCGCCTTGCCCAATGTCTCCATTTGTCTAAAGCACCCACCTTAGCCTTCTTCGAAGTTATCGCCTACTTCTCCTCCCTTTGTTTCAACGATTCTGTAATGTTCTTCGACACATTGTCAATTTAACCAGCAGTAATAAGAAACGAGAACAGGAACTTACGCTCATATCTCTCTCTTCCCGATATTCTCGCTAGAATTTCATCAAAACCGATTCTCGCTCGTATCAAACTTTTCAAAGTCCTTTGACGATGAACTGTTAAAAGTCACGAAACAAAGAGTAACGGGCAAGAGGCAGCCTTGAACGATCGATGAGACTAAGGCAGAACATGCAAACCGATCTAGTCTCAAAACCGAGACACGACGCCTCACGCTAGAAGCATACTCATCCCGCTTCCTAAAGAAAGAAAAACGCATAACAAGCCTTCGAAGATTGGCTAACCCGCTTTCTTAGAAAAGAAAAGGAAAGTAGGTACGATAATCCCATCTTCAAATTTTGCTTCAGCATCAAGACAACGCTTTGACAAAGCAAACTCGCGCAATAAGATTCGCCTAAAAGACACTAGCATAGCCCAACCGCTACAAACATGGTCTTGAAAACTCCACGCCGCCTCTCGCCGCAAACGCGACTAGAACGGTACCAACGTCAGACTAATAGCACGACGGTGAACTACGAAAATAACGAAATAACCTTCGGTAAAACTCCATGAGTAGTTCGAAGCAGCTTTCATCCAAAGGTCAAATCATAGCGAAACATCTCCCATGTAATCCGCTGAAACATCGCTATACTTTAACAATCTTTTTCTATCTCCATGAAACCGGTCATCCATTACTTTCGTATAACAAGAACATATTAAAACAAACAGCCTATGGAAAAAACATGATCGGTCTCTTGCAAAACGATTTTGCAGTACGCAAAAGTGAATGAGGAAACATAATCCGTGGTCGCTAATATCGCAAGTAATTTGTGAGAAACACTCTCCGTTACCTTTGCTAAAACCCCTCTTACATCACTTTTACGAAAAAATCCTCTCTATGGTCGTAGTCAATTCATACAAAGCAACTTCGTCGAAATAAACATAATGGGTCCAACGAGTAACTCATAGACAGTTTTGCTCCACAAGGTTTCTGGCTCCTGCTTTCACTCCCTACGCCCGAGCAGGAAATAATCACGCAGGCAAACCCGCATATGTCCTCGGCCGATCCCTTAAACTTTTTCCGGATAAAATGAAACGATTTTCATGCAACAAAAAAGAATTTATAATGAGCCATTCATCGTGATAACTAAGACCTAAAGTGGAAGATCGCTTCTAAAAGCCATCAGCCATAACTCAGAAAACTCCGCCTATGCTTGGCATGTCTATCTCGCAACGCTATTTGGCCCTCGCCAACTACGCCTTCCGAAAGCCCGACCTGAATTCGCATCCCCATTAAGGATAATCAGAAACTAACATGACCTTAATAAGGGTCATGGTCTGATCGCTTACCAACAACTTCCTTGGCGATACGGCTGAATCTAGCCTCCATGCCAATCCAAAGCTACTGAGCAGCACCGCCCAATCACTTAACGGCTAAAAACAACAATCCACGATTTGTTCATAGAACGCCAAGTGACTATTACGCAAGCAATTTGTCGATAACCCAGAATCGAAATCATAATGATAAACTCTTCATACCAAAACTCAGTCCTAACAACCATATGGTTAACGGAAGATTTAAACTCATCGCAATCGATTAAGTTCTATACCTGAACACGGCATGAAAAGAAACACTCGTGACAAGGCTCCAAGAGTTATAATGAGTCATCCTTAATATATACAAACAAATCCCGAAGGCCAACACTTCACGGCATCGTGGAATGTAGACGCTTCTCCCTGGTCGAACTTACGCCTCTTGGTCCTATGGCCCAAACCAAACAACAGTTTCTGGCTGCAACATTCGCAAAACATCTCCAAAGCCCGCAAACATTTCAACCACGAAATGCGCACAAGGAAACTCGACCTTCAGCATCTGCGTAGACGCCGCTAAACGCCAAGGACATTCTTTCCTCAAAACATACAAACACACCTCTAAACGGTAACATGCCTCTAAATTAGATCATGTCGTTGTTGCTGATCACAACAAACTAACTCTAACGTCCTAAACAGACAATAGCCTTCAAGGGTAGGCTCTCTTGCATCCGATAAGGATAAACATAGCGCGCTATACAAGAAATCCAAATTTTGGTTTAGCTCTTCAGAAGGAAGTAGCTCGACTCACGCCTAGACAAATCATAAAGCCGACAACACCAATGGATTTTAAACGGTACAAGTCAGGTTAAAATCGCAAACAGGCAAAACGAAGCCGATTTGTCATCGCAAAGCCTCAGTCCGAGAGTAAACCTAGGTCTTGTCCTAAACCCAGCCACGCTGGATCTTGACATCTCACAGACATAGTATGGTATACGAGATCCAAAAATTTGTCTCTTCACTTAAGCCTATTCGTTTCACCTAACTTTTCAAGCAAATCGGTAAACCGCTGAAAATCTCGCTTTATGCAAACAATAGGTAACGGTGATCATCAGGAACTAGGAATGAGACGACAACTCACACTCTCTTCACATACTTCAAAACTGAAGTTCAAATAATCAAAACAAATACATCAACATCATCATGCTCGAAAGTCTCTCATGACACATAATCAGACCATATAAGTCTCGCTGGAAAACAGATCACAAGGGTCTTAAACTCCAAACGAACTACGGAAGGCTTGATCCCTACAACAAGGGTATGTAGGCAGCCTTCAAAGGCGCAGCCCCAATCTTACCATTTCAACGGAGCTTTCAACCATTAATTCCGCCTATCTTACCTGACATATCTTATCGCCGCAAGAACATCACAAGGTTCTAACGAGCTGGGGCTAACTGTTGGTGTCAAAATCGGTCACGACGGAATCAATGACTGAAAGTCTCTGAAAGTATTTCTTGAAACAAAAGTCTCGATAATTTGAAAAGAAGTTATAATGAGATTTTCTCAAATTAGAATATCCACTCTCCTCGTGAGGTCGAAAAGGGTTATCTCGAAATCTACGCCAAAGATCCTTCCAAACTCAAAGATTTCCCGCATCTAACCACTTAACGGGGAAAGATCGGGCAACGGAAAACCCATCGGACGGCAAGATGGCCTGATGCCGGGCGGCACTCGCCCATGCCGGGCGGCACGCTGTTCCGCGAATGCCTAATCTTGCACTTCGCTGAGCGCCTCGGCGATAAGCGTACCGCCTGGCGCCAAGGCACGCTGCTCCGGGCAAGCCGTTCTGGCCCCGGGCGGGCAATTCCTGTCCCTCGGGCGCTCTGGCCGACGCTCCTCGCCCTGGTCTCGGTCCCATCATGCTCGGTCTGATCCCATCTTGGCTTGTTTGATCAACCTCGTGAGTTTGGGACGATCACGGGCATGAATAAAATCTTTCGATTCGAATTCGCCCTCGATGTTTTACGACAAAACTAGAAGGATTGATTTCATAGAAGATATCGTGATAAAACAAAGATCGATTAACTGAACATCGATCCTTTGCTATACGGTTTATTTTGAGAAAGATAGTCTTTCCGAAATCGTATAAAAACGCTAAGACAAGTCCACGGACTTACTTTACGATTTTAAGAATTCAGGCCCAATCGCTATGACGGTTTATCCGATATCCTAACATCGGATAAACATCAAGTCACCGGGAAAACTCGAGGATAATTACGAAGATCAATTTAAAATGGAATACTTCCTCAAGAGATAAACTTGGGCCCAAGCAGGCAGGTCCATCATCCTAAGGCAAACCGACCTAGAGGGGTATATATGAGAGCAAGAGCAGAGGAGAAGGATCCGAAAATCCTAGAATCTAGACTTAGAGAACTCCCTGCTAGCTTAGAGAACTTAGAACTTAGGCGTTAGGCCAGCTGCAGACTTAACGCCTCTTGTTCTAGTTTTATCTTCTCCTCAAGAGACCTCCCTCTCCTCGGAAGGATCTAACTATACTTTTTACTTCTCAGAGCTCCCATAGAAACTCCTAGGCATTATCTTCGACATGCCCGCTTCTATGACCAACGCCATACTGTGAAAACCAGGCCCTAGAACGGCCTGGCAGCCTCTTCTCACAAGAAATCTCCGGCCCTCTCTAAGGATCGGATACAGCCTTTACTTAAGAGTCTCAAACATAGAAACCTCCTCCCAGCGTTATCTTCGGACATGCCTGTTTCTAGATAAACGCCATACACTTAACCCTGCATTTGGTTCGATCTCTTGTTCAATTTTCAACTGAACTCGTCCGACTGATCCTGAAGGGGTAATGAGGCAGCCTTTCTTAAGGTCCAGTCCCAAATCTTAACAAACCTTTTCCGGATTTATTCGGTCACTTATCGTTATTGTCGCGAGAGAACTGACCTTCAGTGAAAGTCGGTTAACTTGGCTTTCTCCGCTTTTATTCATTAAAATCGACGGTGTGAATTTTGGTTCCCACAAAACTATCCATATCTCTTCACATTAACTCCTCTCTTCAGATGCTTAGAACCTTCTCCTTCATTCTCAACGCTCTCCCTTCGTACCGTGATCAACTTCCATAGGTTCCTGTGCATCTCTAGGCTGAGTATTGGTAGTGCCCTGGTGGGTTATCTGGAAGGTTTTGATGGATGCCTGAGTGCATTGAGTCGCAGCATCAATCTTTGTAGCTGCACTCGGTATGTGAGAGGCGCATGGATCGGCGGGTGGGGAAGGTTTTCGACAATGTCAATCTCACTCTGTCGATCGATGGCTGGTTCTGGATGCCGATAGATTTTGACGTATAATGGGCTGGGTGGATGTGGGTGTTTTGCTACAAACTCCTCGTGAGTCATGATCTTCATAGCATTGCACGATTCAACTGATTTTGTTGATGTTGTCGATCGATGCTCGCCGATCGATCAGCTGAGTCCATCGACATCGATGAGTCGGAGGTTGGTGTCGATTGACACCATTGTGATCCGCCGATACTCATCGAGCTTTCTACTTCGAAATCTCCCTCTTGCAACTTCTCATGCATCACCACTTGCCAGAAATCATCATCTATGATGGCATTCACATGGTGCTTCGTTGATTCTTCACCTATCCCCTTGTTAAGGCCTCCTGTCTCTTAACAGCTTCTTCTATCTGAACCACCTGCATCTCCAGTTTCTTCACATGGGTGCTCAAAGTCTCAAACTTTGTGTCCAGGTTGGTGTAGACGGCATCAATCTTCCCATTGAAGTCCACTGTTAGCTTCTGCTAACCTTCAAGAACCTGGTCAAGCATTGCTTCTATCTTGCTTTCTTGAGTCTGTGGTGGTGGATTCTGGTAATAGAAGTTTCCATAGCTCCTTTTGTTGTTTCTATAGTTTTTTTAGGGTTTCTGTGAACTCTGGTTGGAGTTACTTCTTTGTCCTCTGCTTCACTCTGCACCTTGAAATCCATTGCCACTGATGAAGTTCACATCCTCTTCCTCTGCTTCTGCTCTATCTTCTGTGTCTACAGCCTCTGCATCATCTACTGCGCAAACTTGCTTCCTGAGAAGCTTGTGAACTCTGTCAACCTTTGCTTTCACCTCATCCATCTGCTCCTTCCCAAGGGTGGTTGCAGATTTCCTCCTCTCAAAGTCAGTGTTCTTGGTGTTGTTGCTGGATGCCAATTTTCTATAGGTCTCACAGCCCTTCTAGATTCCTAGTGTTGAAGTTACCTTCACTAGCTGTGTCGAGAGCCATTTGATATTATAGCGCGATGCCTCTGAAGAAAGTGCTGAGCAGCTGCACTTGGTTGAATTTGTGGTGTGAACAATCTCTCCGTAAGACTCTGAATCTAATCCGTGAGCCTCAAAGACTCTGGGCCCTGGAGTGAATGGGTAATTTTGCTCCTGTTCAGCGATGCCTCATCAGCTACGCAGGAATGCTGCTCTGATGTCGGCCCAGATGTAAGAGATCCCTGGTGGTTG
>JAEACV010000149.1:0-49178 GCA_016432835.1 Brassica nigra
GTAGGAACCGAAATTCACACACCGTCAATTTTAATGAATAAGATTGGGAGGAAAGCCAAGTTAACCCGACTTTCCTTGAAGGTCGGATTCTCTCGACAATAGCGACAAGTGACCGAATAAATCACGGAAAAAGATTTGTTAAGATTTGAGACTGGACCTTAGAAAGGCTGCCTATTTTCGAGGATCAAGTCGGACGTAGTTCAGTTAGAAAGAATTGAACAAGAGATCGAACCGTCTGGCGGGTTCGTCTAGTATGGCGTTTGTCATAGAAACAGGCATGTCGAAGATAGCGCCTAGGGGTTTCTAATGCGAGCTCTTAAGTAAAAAGAATTGTCCGATCCTTAGGAGCAGATTTCTTGAGCAGGCCAGGCGTTCTAGGGCCTGGTTGTCTAATATGGCGTTGGTCATAGAAGCGGGCATGTCGAAGATAATGCCTAGGGTTTCTATGTGCGGAGCTCTGAGTAAAAGTATAGTTAGATCCTTCGAGAGCGTGGGTCTGGGAGAAGATAAAACTAGAACAAGAGGCCAGGCGTTACGAGTCCTGCCTCGCTGGCCTAACCGCCTAAGTTCTAAGTTCTCTAAGCTAGCAGGATGCTCTAAGTCTCAATCTAGGATTTTGGATCTCCTTCTCTTCTGCCCTTGCTCTCCTTATATATCCACTCCAAGGTCGGTTTGCCTTAGGATGATGGACCTGCGCTTTGGGCCCAAGCTTATCTCTTCAGGAAGTATTCCATTTTAAATCGATCTTTGTAATTATCCTCGAGTTTTGGTGACTTGATGTTTATCCGATGTTGGGATATCGGACAAACCGTCATAGCCTGATTGGGCCTGAATTCCTAAATTCGTAAAGTTAGTCCGTGGACTTGTCTTAAGTCGTTAAGCGTTTTATCACGATTTCTGGAAAAGACTATCTTTCGTAAAATAAACCGTATAACCTAAAGGATCGATGTTCAAGTTAATGCGACCTTGTTTTATCTGATATCTTCTCGAGAAATCAATCCTTCTAGTTTTTTAAGTAAAACATCGAGGGCGATTCAATCGAGTTAGTAGGATGTTTACGTAGCCGTGATGTCCCAAACTCATGATGATTGATCCAAACAAGCCAAGATGGGATCAGACCGAACCACGATGGGACGAGACCAGGGCGAGCGTCGACCGCGCCAGGCGAGTGCGCCCGGCGCCAGGCAAGTGCCGCCCGGCGCCAGGCCAGCCAGCGCGGCAGGTACGCCCGGCGCCAGGCGTACGCGGCGCCGGTAGCCAGCAGCAGGTGCCGCCCGGCATAGGCGCCAGGCGCCAGGCAGCCAGCGTCCGCGAGTGCCGCCCGGCGTACCAACCAGGTGGCGATCCGGCCAGGCAGTGCCGCCCGGCGTAGGCCAGCCGAGCGGCAATGCCGCCGGCGCCAGGCCAGGTGCAGCGGCAGGCGGCCAGCGTCAGTGCGCCCGGTATCAGGCCAGCCGGTGGCGGGTACGCCGGCGCCAGCGGTGCCGCGGCCAGCGTGCCAGGCCGATGCCGCCGGCATGCCGCGCCCGGCCAGGCCAGCGTGCGGCAGGTGCCGCCCGGCGCCAGGCGGCGCGAGCCGGCCCGTCGCGGCAGTGCGCCCGGCGCCAGGCAGTGCCGGCAGGCAGCCCGCGGCAGGTGCAGTGGGCGGCGCCGGGCCGACAGCGTCGGGTGCGCCGGCGCCAGGCCAGCCAGCGTGTCGGTGCCGCCGGCGCCAGTCCGGCCTGCGTGGCGCGTGCCGCCGGCGCCAGGCCGATGCCGCCGGCGCCAGGCTGTAGATCTCGGCGAGGCGATTTGATATCTTGATCGTTTTCTGGTTCCTCACGGTTTGAGAGAGCGACCTCTTGAAGTTTGAGGCAGATTCTTTTATGTTTAGGGTTTTGTGGTGATCGAATCTTGATGTCCTTGGCGGACCCGATCTTTCGGGGACTCTCGTCCGCATGCGCCCGTAGTCTTCGATCTCACAGAGTGGATATTCTAATTTGAAAATCTCGTATAACTTCTTTTCAAATTATCGAGACTTTTGTTTCAGAAATACTTTCTAGAGACTTTCAGTCATTGATTCCGTCGTGACCGATTTTGACACCAACAGTTAGCCCCAGCTCGTTAGAACCTTTGTGATGTTCTTGCGGCGATAAGATATGTCAGGTAAGATAGGCGGAATTAATGGTTGAAAACTCCGTTGAAAGGTAAGATTGGGGCTCGCCTTTCGAAGGCTGCCTCGTACCCTTGGTGTAGGGATCAAGCCTTCCGTAGTTCGTTTTGGAGTTTAAGACCCTTGTGATCTGTTTTCGGCGAGACTTATATGGTCTGGTTATGTGTCAGAGACTTCGAGCATGATGCTGTTGATGTATTTGTTTTCGATTATTTATGAACTTCAGTTTTTTGAAGTATGAGAAAGAGGTGTGAGTTGTCGTCTCATTCCTAGTTCCCTGATGATCACCGTTACCTATTGTTTGCATAAAGCGAGATTTTCGGTTTACCGATTCTGCGGAAAGTTAGGTGAAAGCGAATAGGCTTAAGTGAAGAGACAAATTTTGGATCTCGTATACCATACTATGTCTGTGAGATGTCAAGATCCAGCGTGGCTGGAGTTTAGGGCAAGACCTAGGTTTACTCGGACTGAGGCTTTGCGATGACAAATCGGCTTTTCGTTTTGCCTGTTTGCGATTTTAACCTGGCTTCGTGCCGTTTAAAATCCCGAATTGTTGTCGGCTTATATGATTTGTGCGGGCGTGAGTCGAGCTACTTCCTTCTGAAGAGCTAGACCAAAATTTTGGATTTCTTGTATAGCGCTATGTTTATCCTTATCGGATGCAAGAGAGCCTACCCTTGAAGGCGGCTATTTGTCTGTTTAGGGCGTTAGAGTTAGTTTGTTGTGATCAGCAACAACGAAATGATACCAGTTTAGAGGCATGTTACCGTTTAGAGGTGTGTTTGTATGTTTTGAGTTCTAGAGGGGATTTAGTCTGGAGCGTTTTGAGAAAAAGAATGTCCCGGCGTTAGCGGCGTCTACGCAGTGCTGAAGGTCGAGTTTCCCTTGTGCGCATTTCGTTGGTTGAAATGTTGGCGGGCTTTGGAGATGTTTGCGAATGTTAGCAGCCAAAACTGTTGTTTGGTTTGGGCGCAGGACCAGAGGTTGGCGTAAGTTCGACCAGGGAGAAGCGTCTACATTCACAGTGCTTGAAGTGTTGGCCTTCGAGGATTTGTTTGTATATATTAAGGATGACTTCATTATAACTCTTGGAGCCTTGTCCGCGAGTGTTTCTTTTCATGCGTGTTCACGGGTATAGAACTTAATCGATTGGCGATGAGTTTAAATCTTCCGTTAACCATATGGTTGTTAGGACTGAGTTTTGGTATGGAGAGTTTATCGTATGATTTCGATTCTGGGTTATCGACAAATTGCTTGCGTAATAGTCACTTGGCGTTCTATGAACAAATCGTGGATTGTTGTTTTAGCCGTTAAGTGATGATTGGTGGTCGCTCAGTAGCTTTGGATTGGCATGGAGGCTAGATTCAGCCGTATCGCCAAGGAAGTTGTTTGTAAGCGATCAGACCATGACCCTTATTAAGGTCATGTTAGTTCTGATTGTCCTTAATGGATGCGAATTCAGGTCGGGCTTCTGGAAGAAGTAGTTGGCGAGGGCCAAATAAGCGTTGCGAGATAGACATGCCAAGCATAGCGGAGTTTTCTGAGTTCGGCTGATGGCTTTTAGAAGCGATCTTCCACTTTAGGTTTCAGTTATCGATGAATGGTTCGTATAAAATTTTTTTTGTTATCACAGTAATGGATGACGGTTTCATGGAGATAAAAATGAATTGTTAAATGGCGATGTTTCCGCGGATTACGGGAGATGTTTCGCTATGATTTTTGACCTTTGGACTGCTTGAACTACTTATGAGTTTTACGAAGGTTATTTCGTTATTTTCGTAGTTCACCGTCGTGCTATTAGTCCGGCGTTGGTACCGTTCTAGTCGCTTAGTTTGCGGCGAGAGGCGACGTAAGTTTTCAGACTATGTTTGTAGCGGTTGGGCTATGCCGTTAGCGTTTTTTAGGCGAATCTTATTGCTCAGAGTTTTGCTTTGTCAAAGCGTTGTCTTGATGCTGAAGCAAAAGTTTTGAAGATGGGATTATCACGGATATAGTATCGTACCTACTTCCCTTTTCTTTTTTGAAAGCGGGTTAGCCGTTCTTCGAAGGCTCGTGTACGTTTTCTTTCTTTTAGAGGCGGGATGAGTATGCTTTTAGAGCGGCGTGGCGATCGTTTCGGTTTTCGAGAGACTGATCGGTTTGCATGTTCTGCTGGACAATCAAGGAGCGATGGAACAAGACTGGAAATTTTGCCTAAGACTTAGCTTGCTAGACTATCCACCTAGGTCCTAAGTTCCCTAAATTCTCGGCAGTTTTCAAAGCGTTTTGTTCCTGTCCTACAAAATTAAAACCTTTACAAAATTTTTGAAAATAGTCTTTTGAAGGTTTGGCATTTCGAAGGAATCCCATTTCCTCATATAGTCGAGGCGATTGGTGTTTAGAATAACCGTGATGGTACCAAACTCTGAAGAATGATCGAACAAGCCAAGAGGGATCGGACCGAGCCGCGATGGGACCGAGACCAGGGCGTGGACCGTGGACGGCCTTAGGCCGACCAGGCGTTAGCGATGCCGCCGGGCGCCAGGCCGACCCGTCCAGCGTGCGCCCGGCGTAGGCGACCAGCGTGACCCGGTGCCACCGGCGCCAGGCGAGTACCAGCGCCCAAACTAGCCGCGTCCAGCGATGCCGCCCGGCGCCAGGCGGGATACGCCGAAGGCATGAGCTGGCCAGCGTCAGCGTGCCGCCCGGCCAACGAGACGCCAGATGCAGGCTAACCGCAGCGATGCAGCCCGGTAGCCAGGCCAGGTGCGCCAGCGCCGAAGCGTGCCTCGTCAGCAATACCGCCGGCGCTGGTGGCAGCGTCCAGCGATACCCATGCGTATGAGCCATCCACCCGTCTGTGGGTTTTGTTGTTGATCTTTCCCGTTAGTCATTCGCGGGAAATCTTGAGTTCGGGAAGATCTTTAGCCGTAGATTTCGAGATGTCGTTTCTAATCAACAAGACTCTCGAATCAGGATTGAGATGGACTTGGATTAAGTAGACTTCCCGTTTCGAGGTTTGGGCTTGAACTTAGATTTTAAAATCTGAACTTTGTTAAAAAATTGAGAAGGCTGCGGAAGAATGCGTCGTGTTCCGAACAATCAAACGCGGACTTGGATCGCAGGCGACTGTGGATGGCGCCAGGACCCTTGCCGCCCGGTATCAGGCGACCAGCGTAATGTCAGCGTCGCCGCGCGAAGATGCCGCCCGGCGTAGGCGGCCAGCGTGTCGCGTGCCGCGGCCAGGCCGGCACCAGCGTGTCGCCGTGCCGCAGCGCCAAATTAAACCCGCGTGTCGCGTGCCGCGGCGCCAGGCAGTGCCGCCAGCGTAGGCGGCTTCGCGTGGCATGCCGCCGAGAGCGCCCGGCGGCTTACCGCCCGTGCCGTGTCAGCGTCAGCCCGATGCTGCTGCGCCAGCCTTTGTCGATCCCGGGGCTCCGCGGAGTCAAAGATCAGATTCACGAAAACTCAGGCAAAGATGCATGGTACTGAGACAGGATCAGTCTGCGTCCATGGCGGAGACGAGAGGTCCTTCTCATGGGCGAGGTGGTCGAGACAGCGATATTGTTTTCTTAGTAAAATCTCAATGGAAGCTCCGATTGAGGCGAAACGAAAACCATCTTGACCTAGACTCAAAGAGAGAGTAAAGTGAGGGTTTCCACAGGCGAGGTGGCCATGGGCGAGGTGACCTTGGTGATGGTTGTTCTCGTCCACGCGAGGAATTGGCGGGAAGTGATTTTGTTTCCTTAAGTAAAATCTCAGCGGAAACTCCGATTGAGATGAAGCGAAACCATTTTGACCTAGACACAAAGGAGAACAAAGTGGGCTCTTACTAAGGCGGACTGGGAAGACTGATCTTACCCTATGGCAAGTCGTCCTAGTAAGATTAAGCTCCGACCTCCTTCGTTTTCCGTTTATTCCTCGAGAGTTGTTTGTAAGTATGGCGGTGGGAATCGGTGAACCGATTTGCCGTGCTTCTGTTCTGCAGTAATATAGGGTTTCCCCAAGGTTTCGAGGAGAATAAGTTTTATTTTTCCGAGAGGTTCTCGAAAAAACGTTTTTTGTAGAAACCTTGCTCGTTGCGATTTCTCTAACTTGGTAACAAGACGAATTTTTGGGGTTTGATAGATTTTATCGTTGCCCTTTCTGTTTAGATAGAGAAATTGCGAGCTCGTTTTCGTGCTCTTCCTGTGGCGGAAAGCGGCGGCTAGGTTTTGATTTGCTTGAGCACCGTGGCGTTTCGTGGCGTTGGCGTAGGAACAGTCGGCTGCTGGAGTTGTTTTACCATCGTTGACGCAAACTGCAAGTTTTTCTTTCATATTTCCGGACATCGCTTCGATCAAGCGTTTTGCGGCCGTATGAGTAAGAGTAATCCGTCCCCCCTCCTTCTAGCGCCAAACTGTGGGAACCGAAATTCACACCGTCAATTTTAATGAATAAGATTGCGGAGGAAAGCCAAGTTAACCCGACTTTCCTTGAAGGTCCGGATTCTCGCGACAGCCAACGACAAGTGACGAATAAATGCGGAAAAAGATTTGTTAAGATTTGAGACTGGACCTTAAGAAAGGCTGCCTCGTACCTTTTAGGGATCAAGTCGGACGTAGTTCAGTTAGAAAGAATTGAACAAGAGATCGAACCGTCGGGCGGGTTCGTCTAGTATGGCGTTGTCATAGAAGCAGGCATGTCGAAGATAGCGCCTAGGGTTTCTATATGCGGAGCTCTTAAGTAAAGAATTGTCCGATCCTTCGAGAGGAGCGGAGATTTCGCGAGCAGGAGGCCAGGCGTTCTAGGGCCTGGTTAGTCTAATATGGCGTTGGTCATAGAAGCGGGCATGTCGAAGATAATGCCTAGGGTTTCTATATGCGGAGCTCTGAGTAAAAGTATAGTTAGATCCTTCGAGGGAGCGTGGGTCTGCGGAGAAGATAAAACTAGAACAAGAGACCCACGTTCTGAGTCCTGCCTCGCTGGCCTAACCGCCCTAAGTTCTAAGTTCTCTAAGCTAGCAGGATGCTCTAAGTCTAATTCTAGGATTTTGGATCCCCTTCTCTTCTGCCCTTGCTCTCCTTATATATCCACTCCAAGGTCGGTTTGCCTTAGGATGATGGACCTGCGCCTTTGGGCCCAAGCTTATCTCTTCAGGAAGTATTCCATTTTAAAATCGATCTTTGTAATTATCCTCGAGTTTTCGGTGACTTGATGTTTATCCGATGTTGGGATATCGGACAAACCGTCATAGCCTGATTGGGCCTGAATTCCTAAATTAAGTAAGTTAGTCCGTGGACTTGTCTTAAGTCGTTAAGCGTTTTATCGATTTCGGAAAGACTATCTTTCTCGTAAAATAAACCGTATAACCTAAAGGATCGATGTTCAAGTTAATCGACCTTGTTTTATCACGATATCTTCTCGAAATCCAATCCTTCTAGTTTTGTAGTAAAACATCGAGGGCGATTCCAATCGAGTGTAGGATGTTTATTCGTAGCCGTGATCGTCCCAAACTCATGATGATTGATCCAAACAAGCCAAGATGGGATCAGACCGAACCACGATGGGACCGAGACCAGGGCGAGGGCGTCGACCAGCGCCAGGCGAGTGCAGCGGCGCCAGGCGAGTGCCGCCCGGCGCCAGGCCAGCCGTGCGGCAGGTGCAGCCGACGCCGGGCAGATGCCGCGGCCCAGGCGGCCAGCGTCCGCGGAGTGCCGCCGGCGCCAGCCGGCGGGTGCCGCCCGGCGCCAGGCGGAGTGCCGCCCGGCGTAAGGCCAGCCAGGTGGCGGATGCCGCCGGCGCCAGGCCAACCCGATGCGGCAGATGCCGCCCGGCGCCAGGCGAGTGCCGCCGGCGCCAGGCGGAGTGCCGCCGGCGCCAGGCCAGCCGTCACGGCCAGATGCATAAGCATGGGCAGCCCGCGGCGCCAGGCCGATCGTTTGACGGGTGCCGCGGCCAGGCAGGTGCCAGCGCAGGCCGGCCAGCGTCGGGTGCCGCGGCATGAGCCAGCCCGTGCCGAGGTGCCGGCAGAGTCCGGCCTGCGTGGCGATGCCGCCGGCGCCAGGCCAGGAACCGCCGGCGCCAGGCTGTAGATCTCGGCGAGGGCTTCGATTTGATATCTTGATCGTTTTCTGGTTCCTCACGGTTTGAAGAGCGACCTCTTGAAGTTTGAGGCAGATTCTTTTATGTTTAGGGTTTTGTGGTGATCGAATCTTGATGTCCTTGGGCGGCGGACCGATCTTTCGGGGACTCGTCAGCGCCGCCCGTAGTCTTCGATCTCACAGAGAGTGGATATTCTAATTTGAGAAAATCTCGTATAACTTCTTCAAATTATCCGAGACTTTTTTGTTTCAGAAATACTTTCTAGAGACTTTCAGTCATTGATTCGTCGTGACCGATTTTGACACCAACAGCAGGCTGGCCACAGGCGCCCGGCGGCTACAGCGGAAGGCCAGCGGGCTGGCCTGGCGTCGGCAACCACCCAGCAGACATGAGCTGGCTGGCGCCGGCTACGGCCTGGCCCGGCACCACCGTCCGCAGCGAACTGACCTATACCGATGGCACCGGCCACAAAGCGCCCGGCAGCACCAAATCCGCGGGCAGACGGCCTGGCGCGGCCCGGCATCCGACTCGCGCCAGCGTACTCCGTCAGCCCAGCGGGTCGGCCAGCGTCGGTCCACATTCGATCGATCTCGTTCTATCGTGCCGGTTGATCCCATCTTGACTTGTTGGATCAATCTACGCAAGTTTGGTATGGTCCGCGGCTACTCTAGAACGTCACTTCTCGACTAAACAAGGAATTGAGGTTCGCCAGGCTACGAAACCTTCAAAGACTGTCCTTCGAAAAACCGTAAAAGCGCCTACTTGTTAGCGTGGCCAAAGCGGTACATCGCGATTTTCCGAAAAGGAAGGATAACTATGCGGTTTATCTTTATCCTCACATAAAGAGATAAATGTCAAGTTTCCGAGAAGATAAATATCAAGTTTCGGAAGATAAATGTCAAGATTTCTGAAGATAAATGTCAAGTTTCCGATAAACACAAAGATGGGCGAAAATGGAAAAAGCCGACTCAGCCGAGAAGATGAGCCGTCATAGGAGGTATATAAGGAGAGCTTTGAGCAAAACAAACAAGATCACAAACGTCAGAGCACTTAGAGTGTAGGAACCAAAATTCACACCGTCAATTTCCGATAAAGATTTGTGGAAAACCGAGTTAACCGATCTTCCTTGAAGGTCGGATATCTGCTGGCGCGCAGCGATCAAATGAAATAGAGAAGTGTGAAATAGAAATCATAAAACAACAGGTGCGCCGGTATGGGCGATCCGTGGCAGATTGCCGCCCGGCGTAGGCCAACCAGCGTCCAGCGTACGCGGCGCCAGAGCCAGCCAGCGTCCCGCGTGCGGCGGCGCCAGGCGAGAATACCCGCCCGGCATGAGCCAGAGCCAGCCAGCGTCCCGTGCCGCCCGGCGCCAGGCCAAGAATTTTCGCCCGGCGCCAAGGACCAGCCCGTCCGCGTGCGCCAGCCAGGCGAGTGCGCCAGCGCCAGGCCAGCCAGCGTCCCGCGTGCGCCCGCAAGGCGAGCCGCCCGGTTTCAGCCAACCAGCGTCCAGCGATACGCCGGCGTAGGCGGCGAGTGCATGGCGTAGGCCAACCCGCGTCAGCGTGCGCCCGGCGCCAGCCTGCGTCCAGCGTGCTGCGGTGCCAGGCGTCTTACCGTATGTGGGTTTTGTTCGATCTTTCCCTCGTCGGTTGTTTGCGGAAATCTTCGTGAGTTTTGGGAGGGTCTCTGATCGTAGATCTGAGATAATTGTTTCAACGAGATTCAGTATCCGGGATTTTGAGATGGACTTAGATCATACAGATTTTCATTAAAGTCGAGGATAAGAGCAATGTGGCTCCGAGTTTTGGATATGTTAAAGATGAATCTTTAAACAATCGGGAAGGTTTTACGGAAGACTCATTGTAGATCTCGGACAATCCAGACATGGGTTCAAGGGACCAAGATACTGTCATTGCCGAGATCATGAACGATCGCATGGAATGACGCCAAGGACCCTCGCCGTTGGCGCCAGATGGGAGTGGACGAGCCTTCGTGAGTTTTATCGGCGGCGACCGTTCTTGGATTTGATCGTCATTGGCTTTTTCGAGGACTTTTGGTGGCGATTTCTTCATTGACCGATTTTGACCCCAACAGTTAGCCCCAGTAGCTAGGAACCGTAGAGCCTGTGGGATCTAGCTTACTTGGTATAACCGATGAAGAGGTGTTGAGATGTGTCGTTTACATCGGGGTAAATAGTGATTTTACCTCCTTTATATGGAGTAAGAAATCTCATTCTTACTTCATCACAGGTTTTTACTCTCTCTCTCAAAGAATCTTTCTCTCTCTTTAAGAACAATGTCTTCAAGATCCTCAAGAGAACTCTTCTTCCATTCATCCTCGGATGACTCTCCTGCCCATGTAGCGGTAAAGCGGAGGAGTCGGTCAGAGGAGAATCGTCATTATTACGAGTCCTTGTAGGTTAAGCCCCAACAATGCCAGAGATCCCTGTTCAGGAGGCCTGCGAGGCAGCCTGGTGCTCTTTTGCGCATTTCGGTTTCGTCAATATCTCAAGGTTCTTGAGATTTTACCAGGTTCTGAGGAGTTAAATTCCAGTTCCGTTGGTACTTGAGTTGCAAAGGAATCCTCATAAGTTTCTTTACATATTCTGAAGCTTTCTTCACGTACTGCCGTATGTGGTTCCCAATTCCTGGTGCCATTGTTAGATAGCTTCACGCCGAACTTCGATCAACCAACTCAGCGTTCCTGCCTTGGAGTTGGCTTGGCGTACTAATAGCTAGCTTCTGAACTTCGAGTTGATCTTGGTCCGATGATTTGAAGGTCTTTGGGGTACTTTCGGCCGGCGGGGAGTGGCGGTTACTATTCCATGCTGCCTAAGAAGGATATGGCCGTGATTCAGGGGACTACCGAAATCCCAAATGCGTGGCAGGGCGTTTCTTCTTTGTTCAAATAAATGGCGAGTCTGTGAGGAGAGCTGCCTCCATCTATTTCCTTGAGCATGGAACTTCAACGAGTAATCGGCGAAAACTCTGTTGTCTATCTCACCTTTTAGGAAGTGCGAGTTTTGAAATTTTTCGTTTTGTAAGGAACAACCCTACCGTGCATTTGCCTGGTGGCGTTTTCGTCGAGAGATCTTCTTCGTCAAAGGCGTTTTCACAAATCCTTCACCCTCGAAGGGATCGAGATCTTGGTTAAGCTTTATCGGTCCGGGTCCTGTTCCGTCGTATGGAACCTGGAGAAGCAGACCAGAGGTCTAAGTAAAGAGGGGAAGGAAATGCGATGGGGAAGGCTCGGAAAATCCTTCACCGTTGGGAGAAAAACCTAGTTTTGTTCCAGCGGAAAAGCGAGCCAGCGGTTTCCACCTAACAACTTCTTTGATGGCCTTCCTCGGGAGTTTACTACTGGCGAGTGGCTGGAGGATGAGGAGAAACGGGTTTTGCGAGGGCTCCCAGCGTGTCGCGAGGTTTGGCGCCGAACTTCTTTAACCTTGCGTTGAATCCGTATATAAGCATGCTTGCTGATCTTGAGTTTTATGCAGGGACTAAGAGTGTTTAAACATTTCGAGTTTCCATAAATCCAGGATTGCTAACTTCAAGACCACAGAAGCGGGCGAGCTTTTCGGTTCCGTCGAAGGGTGAAGGCACGAGAGCGAAGCAAGCTGAGCTTCAGCTCGGCTCGTGCAGGCGGAAAGGAAGAGGAAGAAGGATGGTCGCTGGCGAGGTGGCAAGGCAGGCGGAATCGTTTGCTGCTGAGTTTCAATGCTTTAAAAGCTCAGGAGTTTGTTTGTGATTTCAGCGAGTGCGAGGTTGATCGTAAACCTTTACAAGTCTCGAGAACGGTTTCTCTTTCGATTCGAGATTGCTGAAATGAAGGATTTCATGGCGAGTGTGCTCATGCTGAGTCCTTGGTTCCTCCGGTAGAAGAAAGAGTCCGGAGACTATAGGAACCTATCGAGGTTTCGAGGATCACTGTGGAGGTTGGAACCCGATGAAGCGCCGAGAATGGTGGGAATGCTCGAGGCGTGAATGAGAAGTGGACCAACCTGCTAGTTCATTTGGGATTTCTGCATCGGTTTCTCAGCGTTGACTTCCTTTTGTGAATTGAATTTTTTTGGCGTGTGTGGCGTTTTAGTAATTTTATCCTGCGACCGTTGGAGGTTGCATTCTTATGTTTCGGACTGGCGTTGGTGGTTTTGAATCCTGCCGTCTTTGCGGCTTTATGAATATGAAAATTTGCAAGATTTAGTCTTTTGTTTTGATTTATACTTTCGTCAAGTGTAGAGGAAGGATCACGAGGTGTCGCCATTATCTAACTCTTTTCGTCGCTTAGTCCGTATGCTACTTTTAGTGAGCGTTTTAGGTGTAGCGATAAGGGACATGTTTTGGGATCACCATTATCACGATACTATGTCTGTGAGATGTCAAGATCCAGCAAGACTGGGTTTAGGGCAAGACCTAGGTTTACTCTCAGCTTTGAGGCTGTCGCGATGACTGATCGGCTTCGTTTTGCCTGTTAGTGATTTCTTCCTGATTCTTTTCGTTTAAAGTCCGCGGTAGTCATGGCTTATATGACTTGTGTTAAAAGAATCGAGCTATCTTGAGTTTATCGAGATGCTAAACCAAAATTTTAGGTTTCTTGTATAGCGCTATGATATCCTTGTCCGGATGTAAGAGGACCTTGTAGGTCTGACTACGATTTTTATTATTGGTGAAGCGTTTCTTGTGGCGTCCGTCAGGCGATCGGCGTGAGTTTAAATTAAGCTGGTGGACTGTCTTTTGCGGATAATCACGAGTTTTGTTATCTTTTAAGAAGTTGGGCGTCTGCGTTTCTTTTGAAGATATGATTTTCGTTTTCGAGCGTTGATCGCGTTTAAGTGAGCATGAAAGATAGAAGAATTTTATTAAAAATTTGAGTTAGAAGTACATATCGCGGATTTTTGGCGTTTTTGTGGGAGTATAGAATTATCGCGCAGTCCCCTTTTGGTGGGGATAGCTGAACTTCGCGGGTTCGACGGACTGCCTCGATACCTCTTCGAGGATCAAACCATCTATGTAGTTCTGATAGTTGCGCGGACGTTTTACTCCCGTGCGTCGCCGTTCGATCGTGCTGGTCGGGATAAGTGGTTTTGTCGCGAAGTCGAGCTATCGGTCTTCACGGTGGATTCAGAGCTTTGTCGCCGTCTTGAATCGTTGCCTGTTAGGATGATTCTGGATCATCTTTCTTGAGTCTTCGGGGAATGTTGTGTGATTCCTTTGCTCGTTTTGGGTTGGCGCAGAGGCGTTCGATCTTTCGCGGATTTAAACTTCGGCTGGATAACGAGTCGACTGTTTATTTGGATAGCTCGGTTCGGTCGGTCGGGAACTTGATACCTAGGTGATATGTGGGCGGTACTGCCTTCATGGAGTTGATCAAAGGTTCCCATGATGGCGTTGTAGATGGCGGGTTGTCGACTACTGCAAACTTCGGCGATCTTTGTAACTTCCTTTGCCATGGCGGGAGTTTATTTTCCGAGGTCATGGTAGTGGCGCCCGAAAACCCGTCAAAGGTTTTGGCTCGGGGGCGACTTCCCCAAGTGGGATCTTCATCCTGTAGAGGGTGTCGCGGAAGATGGCGTTGACCGTGCTTCGTATCGGCGGCGAGAATCGCGGCCGACTTGAGATCTGGATGACCAGGTGATTACCAAAGAATCGCGGTGAGGTTTGTCGATTCCGGCGGTCTTGTGTTCCTCAGCGATTGTGTGGTTAGGAACATGGCTGTCGGGGACCAGTTGGAACTGATCTCGGCTTTTAAGCCCGTGGCTTTTATCGATGAGACAGAGTCTTGGTAGAACTGTGATCCTCCGATGATCATGTTTACCCTCTGGCGACTCTGTTGTTCCTTGGTGATCTGTCTTCTTCGGCGCTTTTCCCTGATTGGTTTTGGTCAGCGGTCTTGAAGACAGTTTTGTTAGTCTTTGGGCGGTCGGAGTCAGGAGCAAGTCCTTTATACTCTTGACCTTTGATAGCTTCGCCCGTGAGGAGTTTTGCGGCGAGCGGGCGCGAAACCTGCAGTTCGCGGTGGAGTGACCTCTGGTCTCGTGGAACTTCGCAATAGGAGTTATCCTTGTACTGGTTCCTGGTCCAGGTGTTTCGGAGGTTTTGCCTTACTCGAGTTGATGGCGTAGTTATGCTGCGCCTTGGACGTCTTCCGCCATTGATGGGCGTATTTGTGTTCTGAGAGGGTTTCTTCTTGGGCCAGCGGTTTTCTGCGGTCCGTGCTTCTGCGATAGAAGCTTCATCTCTTCTTCCATGATGATGAAGTCTGTTGCCTTGTGGAAGTATCCTGGATTGTCAGCGGCTTTTCCAGTAGTATCCACTTCGGCCGACTTGTACCCGAGAGTTTTCTCGGTCGATTGCACATGTCGCTGATGCCCGTTACTCTGGCCATCACCGGTTTGAACCTTCGCATGAAGTCGGCGGGCTTTCGTCCCTTCTGAGCTAGACTCCATAGATCCGTCGGACGTTTCTATCCATGAACATGGGTACTGTTTGAAAGCAGCGAGGCCAGTTAGCGGAAGCTTCGATGGAGTTCCTTTGGCGGGAGAACCACTTTCGGCGCACCTTTGAGGTGCTCGGCCGAAGACAATGACCTGCGTCCCGTTCGCGTTCAGCGGTTTGCACCTATCCATTGCGATCTGGGACTGCAGGTGTGACTTAGGATCCGTCGTACCGTCATAGGCGGGATTTTGATCTTCGGGTCTGAATCGCGTGTTTCCGTGATCAGTGGTGAAAGCGTTTTCCGTGCTTCCTCGAGAAGTCTATCGATCAGGCGGAACTGGTCGCCTGATAGATTCGCGATTTCACGCTTTCACTTCCATACGGTCTTTGAGATTCACGGAGATCATGGATCGCTATTGCTACCGGCGTTCCTCCGGAACCTATCGGCTGGTCGCGATAGATCAGCGATCTGATCTTCAGCGAGTTCTTCCTGCTCCATCGGTAGAGTTCTTCTTCCTCTTCTGTCATGGGCCTATCGAAGGATACCGTCTGCCCGGCGGTAGCGAGTTTCTCACGGGTGGATGTCAGCGTCTTCATCCGGAAGGGTCCGATCGGTTGCTATTCTCCTAGATCGATCTTCGGCGGTCGCTCCTTGTTTCCATGGCGAAGTGGAAGGTTCGCGAGGTCGTTTGCGCAATCCTTCGAACCCGTTTCACCGGTGGGCTCTTCGGGCATCTTTTCGTGCCGGAGATCGAAGTCGAGTCTCTACTGTGACATGCCTTGGTGGATCAGCGACGGCTTAGCTCCTCGCAGTTAAAATTATCGACCTGTTTTCGCGGCGGGTTATCAGCAACCCATCTGTTGTTCCCCAGCCTGGGCGGAAGTAAACAGTTCCTTCATCTGCGAAGCCTGGTGTTTGCATCAGCAGTGACTGTGGGCAGATACTCAACTGGATCTTCTCAGCGTTAGCATCGGCAGGTGTTCCGTCTGGCGCTGGCTGATCAGCAAGGTGGCGTCGGCGACATGATGCGGCGTGTGCAGTTGAGATAGATAGATCCGTAACCCACTATCCTTCTGGCGTAAACTGTAAGGAACGAAATTCACACCGTCAATTCCGATAAAAAGATTTGTGGAAGCTGAGTTAACCCGATCTTCCCTTGAAGGTCAGGATATCTGCTGGGCGCACCGCAGAAAGCGATCAAATGAAGAAATATAAATTAAGCGAAAATAGAAATCCACAAAGTTGGGCGGAAAAAGATCTATTTCTGGTCGTTTTGAGCGTGAACAACAGGTGAGAAGTAAGCTATAGAGCTGTCGAAGGTCAGCTAGTCGATAAACTAGAATTACATCCTAGTTGAGTGCAACGTAGGTAAGCATAAAAGAATGCTAAATGCGGCTCTAAGTGCTAAGTCTTTCGAAAATTTGTGATCTTGTTGCTTCTTGCTCAAAGCTCTCATATATACTCCTCTCTATGGCGGTCTATCTTCGCCGGGCTGAGTCGGACTTTTCCATTTTCGTCCATCTTTGTGTTTCTAAGGAGCTGACATTTATCTTGGGAAATCTTGACATTTATCTTCTGGAAACTTGATATTTATCTTCACAAGAACTTGACATTTATCTCTTATGTGAGGATAAAGATAAACGTCATAGTTATCCTTCCTTTCGGAAAATGGAAACCATTGGAGCGTTTTATTTACGTTGGAGCCGTTGTTTCTGATTTTGAAAGACAGTCTTTGAAGAGTTCGGTGTTTCGAGAGGAACCTCAATTCCTTGTTTAGTCGAGGAAGTGGCGTTCTAGAGAAACCCTGACCATACCAAACTGCGTAGATTGTCCGAACAAGTCAAGATGGGATCGGCAGACGCGATAGGAGCAGACGGAGACGAAAGGCCTGGACGGAACGCCGAGCCGACCAGCGGGTTCCGCGGTACGGGCGACCCAGCGTACTGAGTTGCCGGCGCCAGGCAGTGCCGCCCGGTAGCCAGGCGATCTTGCCGTCTGTGGGTTTGTTGATCTTGCCCTCGTCGGTTGACTAACAAAACTTCTCCGAGGTTTGGGAGGGACTCAACAGCGGAAGATCACCGAGATAATTGATTCAAGCGAGATTCAGCGGTATCCGGAGTTTTGAGATGGACTTAGATCACAGATTTTCCGATAAAATGGGGATACAAGAACAATGGTTCGAGTTTTAGATATGTTAAAAGATGAATCGCTTTTTAAACAATGCGGAAGGTTTCACAGGAAGACTCATTGTAGACCTCGGACAATCCGGACATGGTTTCAGGGACAAGATGCTGTCATTGCGAGATCATGAGGCGGTCGCATCAATCACGCCAGGACCCTGCCGGATGAAGCCAGATGGGAAGTGGTCGAGTCTTCCGTGAGTTTTGTCGGCGACGACCCGTTTCTTGGATTTGATAAAATTAAACGGCGTTTCATTAGAGGAAGTTGGGTGGCGTTTGCGTCATTGACCGATTGACCCATCAGGGAACCCCAACTTAGGCATTATTTTCCGTATTTACTATCGAGCTCCGACTCAGGTAGGTTAGAACGGGTTTGCCAGACTAGCGAACTTGCCGAGGCTCTCATAGCGAATTCTTACCTGTCGTTCCGCGCTGAAATGGATTGAATAAAATCATTTGCATTCCCATTCTTTTTTCTTACGATTTTTGGCTTCGATTCACATTTTCATTGTCGAACGATTGTGCGACAAGGCCAGCAGAATCCGGGACCTTCAGGGAAGCGGACACTCGGCTTTCACTCCAAACCAACTGATCCGACCCGGTGTGACGGCGCCCAGTAAAGCGTCCGCGGCAACTATCAGAACTACTGAGATGGCTTGATCCTCGAAAGTGCGTAGAGCAGCTTCGTCGAAACCGACGAGTTCAGCTATCCCCTCACCAAAAGGGGGGACTGGAGTGCGTATACTCTATACTCCCACAAAAGCGAAAAATCCGCATGTACTCTAACTTCTCGAAATTTTTAATAAAATTCTTTCTATCTTTCATGCTCACTTAAGCATCAGCGCTTGAGCGAAAATCATATCTTCAAAGAAGCGAGGCGTCGCAACTTCTTAAAAGATAACAAAACTGTTATTATCATAAAAGACAGTCCACCAGCGACTTAAAATAACTCCGCCGTCGATTGGCCCCGGCGGACTCATAAAGCGTTTCACTCAATACAAAATCGTAGTCAGACCTACAAGGTCCTCTTACATCCGACAAAGGATATCATAGCGCTATACAAACCAAAATTTTGGTTTAGCGTCTCGGATAAACTCGAAGATAGCTTCGATTCTTTTAACACAAGTCATATAAGCGGCGGTAGTCGCGGACTTTAGCGAAAGAATCAGGAAGAAATCACTAACAGGCAAAGCGAAAGCCGATCAGTCATCGCACAGCCTCAAAGCTGAGAGTAAACCTAGGTCTTGCCCTAAACCCAGTCTTGCTGGATCTTGACATCTCACAGACATAGTATGGTATCACGAGATCCCAAAACATGTCTCTTATAGCTTACACCAAAAGCTTCGCTAAAAGTAGCATACGGACCAGCGACAAAAAGAGTTAGGATCACGTGACTACTCGCATCCTTCCCTCTACACTTGGCGAAAGTATAAATCAAAACAAAAGGCGAAATCTACCAAAATTTTCATATTCATAAAAGCCGAAAAGGCGGCGGGATTCAAAGCCACCAGCGGCCAGTCCCAAAACATAAGAATGCAACCTCCAGCGATCGCGGGATAAAATTACTAAGCGGCACACACGGCCAAAAATTCAATTCACAAAAGGAAGTCAACGTTGAAATCGGATGCGAAATCCCAAATGAACTAGCAGGCTGGTCCACTTCCTCATTCACCTCGAGCATTCCCACCATTCTCGGCGTTCTCATCCGCTCCGACCTCCACCGTATCCTCGGAAACCTCGATAGTTCCCATAGTCTCGGACTCTTTCTTCTACGGAGGAACCAAGGACTCAGCATGAGCACACTTTCGGCCATGAAATCCTTCATTTCAGCAATCAGTCGAAGAAATCCGGGTTCGAGACTTGTAAGGTTTCTGACCGAACCCGGCACTTTCGGAAATCACCAACAAACTCCTGAGCTTCTTTAAAACATTGAAACTCAGCAGCAAGCGATTCCGCCCGTCTTGCCACCTCGCTTCGACCATCCTTCTTCCTCTCCTTTCGCCCGTCACGAGAGCCCGGCGTGAAGCTCAGCTTGCCCGCGTTCTGTGCCTTCACCTCTTGTCCGGAACCGGAAAAGCTCGCTCCACTTCTGTGGTCTTGAAGTTAGCAATCCTGGATTTGCGGAGCTTCGAGTCGCCTCGCTAAACACTCTTAGTCCCTGCATAAAACTCAAGATCAGCAAGCATGCTTATATACAGATTGAGCATAAGGTTAAGAAGTTGAAGGGCCAAACCTCGTTGACCGTTGGGAGCCCTCGGCAAAAACCGTTGTTTCTCCTCATCCTCCAGCGACTCATCAGTAGTAAACTCGGAGGAAGGCCATCAAAGAAGTTGTTAGGTGGAAAACGCTGGCTCCGCCTTTTCGTTGGAACAAAACTAGGTTTTCTCCCAGCGGTGAAGGTTTCGAGCCTTCCCCATCATCGATTTCCTTCCCCTTCGAGACCTCTGTCTGCGCCTCGGTAGGAGCCGCGGTGACAGGTTGGCGTCATCGACGGAACAGGACCTGGGACCGATAAAGCTAACGCATCTCCGGATCCGTTCGAGGGTGAAGGATTTCCAGAAAAGCGGCCTTTGGCGAAGAAGATCTCTCTTGACAAAGCGTCACCAGGCAAATCTTGGTAGGGTTGTTCCCTACAAAGCGAAAATTTTTCAAAAACTTCGCACTTCGAAAGGTGAGATAGACAACAGAGTTTTCGTCATATTACCTCGGTTGAAGTTCCATGCTCGCGGAAATAGATGGAGGCAGCTCTCCTCGACAGACTTCGCCATCTTTTGCGAAGAAGCGCTCCTGCCACGATTTGGGATTAGTAGTCCCTGAATCCGCCATATCCTTCTTAGGCAGCATGGAATAGTAACCGTCACTCCCGTCGGCCGAGTACCCCAAAGACCTTGAAATCATCCGGGACCAAGATCAATCCAGGTTAAGTAGCTAGCGATCAATGCGCCAAACCAACTCTCGAGGCAGGAGCGCTGAGTTGGCTGATCGAAAGTTCGAAGCGGTGGCGCCGCGAACAATGGCACCAGGGTTGGGAACCACATGCGGCGATGCGTAAAGAAAGCGTAACATGTAAAGAAACTTGCGGAGGATTCCTTGCACTCGTTACCAGCGGGAATCGGTGACTCCTTCGGGAACCTGGTAAAATCTCGAAGAACAGAGATATTCTGACGAGCTTCGGCGCAAAGGAGCACCGGGCTGCCTCAGAGGCCTCGGAACAGGGATCTCTGGCAGTGTTAGGAAGCGAACCTACAAGGAGCTTCGGTATAGCATTCTTCTTTTCCTCCTCGACCGACTCCTCACCTTCACCGTTACATGGGCAGGAGAGTCATCGAGATGAATGGGAAAAGAGTTTCTCTTTGAGGATCTTGAAGACATTGTTCTTAAAGAGAAAGGATTCTTGAGAGAGTAAAACCTTGTGATGAAGTAAGAATGAGATTTCTTACTCCATATAAAGGAGGTAAAATCACTATTTACCCGATTTTCGGCAAGCGATTACGTCTCAACACCTTCCACTGCGGCTATACCGCAAGCTAGGATCCGACAGGCTCACGGTTCCTAGCTAGCTGGGGAACTAACTGTTGGGGTCAAAATCGGTCAATGGCGAAATCGTCACCGAAAATCCTCGAAAGAAAAGCCAGCGGCGATCAAATCAAAAGCGGGTGGGTCGCCGATAAAACTCCGCGGAAGGCCGTCCACTCCCATCTGGCGCCAGGCGGGTCCTGGCGCCCATCCATGCGATCATCTCATGATCTCGGGCAATGGCAGCATCTTGGTCCCTTGAAACCCATGTGCGGATTGTCGAGATCTACATGAGTCTTCAGTAAAACCTTCCCGATTGTTTAAAGATTCATCTTTTAACATATCTAAAACTTCGAACCACATTGCTCTCATCCTCGGCGGCGGAAAATCTGCAGATCTAAGTCCATCTCAAAATCCGATACTCGCGGAATCTCGTTGGAAACGATTATCTCGAAATCTACGACTAGAGACCCTCCCAAACTCAAAAGATTTCCATAAGCGGACGTGAGGGAAAGATCGAACAACGAAAAACCCGCGGCAAAGGCGGCCTGGCACGGCACGGGGCGAGCTGGCCTGGCATGGCGAAACGCATGAGACGGGCTGGCCTGGCGCCGGCACCGGAAACCTGGCGCCCGGCGTACGGGGCAGCGGAGCACAATGGCGCCAGCGACACTGGCGGGCGTGGAGCCGCCTGTTGCCGGCGACACCCTGGCCTGGCGCCCGGCGGCACCAACTACAAAGCGCCCGGCGCAGGCAGCGGCCTGGCGCCGAGCACCGACCTGGCGCCCGGCCCGGTACGGGGCAGCGAATGGCCTGGCAGCGGCTTTCAACCTGGCGCTGGCTGACGGGGCAGAGCCCGGCCTGGCGCCGGCGGCACCAACCTGGCGCCGGCGGCACCGGACACAGCACCGGCGGCACCCGTCACAGCGAACTGACCTGGCTTGGCGGCATGACCCTGGCGCGGCCACCCGTCGCCGCGAATTGGCCTGGCGTCGGTCCGACCCTCGTCCGGTCTCGGTCCTATCGTGCCGGTTCGATCCCATCTTAGCTTTGGATCAATCTCGCCAAGTTTGGTATGATCGGTTACTCTAGAGCGCACTTTCCGACTAAACAAGGAATTGAGGTTCCTTGAACACGAAACCTTCAAAGACTGTCCTTTGAAAAACCGTAAAAGCGCCTAAGCGATAGCGTGGCCAAAGCGTACGTCACGATTTTCGAAAGGAAGGATAACTATGGCGGTTTATCTTTATCCTCACATAAGAGATAAATGTCAAGTTTCAGAAGATAAATATCAAGTTTCAGAAGATAAATGTCAAGATTTCGAAGATAAATGTCAAGTTTCGATAAACACAAAGATGGGCGAAAATGGAAAAAGCCGACTCAGCCGAGAAGATGAGCCGTCATAGGAGGAGTATATAAGGAGAGCTTTGAGCAAGAAGCAAACCAGATCACAAATTTTCGAGCACTTAGCACTTAGAGCAATTTAGCATTCTTTTCTGTTTTCACTAGCGAGCTGCGACTCAACTAGGATAGACTTAGGCGACCAGACTAGCGGACTCCTCGACAGCTCTTAGGCCAATTCTTTTCTTGTTGTTCGCGCTCAAGCGAGATTCAGAAATAAGATCTCTTTGCTCAACTTTTCGATTTCTATTTTACGCTTTCTATTTTTTTTGATTGTTTGTAGGTATGCGGCCCAGCAGATATCCGGGACCTTCAGGAAGATCGGGGTTAACTCGGTTTTCCTCCACAAATTAATTAGGAGAGGGGAAGAATTTGGTTCCCGATGCTTATAACAGATAGCCTGTTAAGGAGATTCTAGGAAGAAAGGAAAGAAGTCGACTCTTTAGTTTACTGTTGGGGTCAAAACGGTTATCACAAATCTACGGCTAAAGACCTTCCCGAAATAAAAGATTTCCAGCAAAGCGACTAGCGAGGAAAGATCGAACAACGAAAAAACCCACGGACGGAGCGGCCTGGCCTTGGCGGCCACAGCGGGACGGGCGACCCGGCACCAGCGGCACCCGACTGGCGCCGAAGCGGCACCGGCCTGGCGCCCGGCGGCGGGGCCAGCCCGAGGCGACCTGGCGGCGGCAGCGAGACGCAGGCTGGCCTGGCGCGGCACCCGACACAAGCGCTGACACGGCGGGGCGCCAGGCGGCCTGGCGCCCGGCGGCACCCAGCCTGGCGCTGGCGGCA
The DNA here is from genome assembly GCA_016432835.1 of Brassica nigra. NCBI lineage: Eukaryota > Viridiplantae > Streptophyta > Magnoliopsida > Brassicales > Brassicaceae > Brassica > Brassica nigra. The sequence continues at coordinate 22,543 of JAEACV010000149.1, forward strand.
CGGAGACGCCGAGCCGGCCTGGCGCCCGGCGGCAGCGGGCTGGCCCTGGCGCCGGCGGCACCGGCCACAAAGCGCCGCTGACACAGGGCGAACTGGCCTGGCGCCAGGCGGCACCGACCTGCGCCCGGCGGCAGCGGGGCGAGCTGGCCTAGCGCCAGCGGCACCAGTCTGGCGCCCGGCCACAGCGGGGCAGCAGGCTGGCCTAGCGCCCAGCGGCGGCCAGCGCCCGTACCAACCTGGCGCCCGGCGGCAGAACTGGACGGCCTGGCGCCGGCGGCACCCGGCCAGCGCCCGGCGGCAGGGAGCGCAGGCACAACCTAGCGCCCGGCACCAACCTGGCGCCCGGCGGCCGCAGGGCATGAGCTGGCCTAGCGGCCACAGCGGGGCAGCGGGCTGGCCTAGCGCCAGCGGACCTGGCGCCCGGCCCGGCAGCACAGCGAGACGCGGGACCCAGCCTAGCCAGCGGCACCAAACCTGGCGCCCGGCACCCGGCCTGGCGCCCGGCCCGGCACCACGTCGCCCTTGAGTGCGGCCTGGTCGATCCAGCGGCTCCGTCGGTCTGATCCTATCGTGCCGGTTGATCCATCCAAAGCTTGTTTGAATCAGCCCTACGTGAGTTTGGTCCAATCAGGCTATGGCGGTTTTGATTCCGCGAAACATCGGATAAACATCAAGTCATCGAAGATAGCGGAAAACTTCGGAGATAATTACAAGACGGCGGAAATGGAACATTTCCGAAGAGATAAGCAGGCCCAAAGGCGAGGCCCATCACCCTAAGGCAAACCGACCTAGAAGTGGGTATATAAGGAGCAAAGCAGAAGAGAAAGGCATCGAAAATCCGAGAATTAGACTTAGAGCATCCTGCTAACTTAGAAAAACTAGGGTTTAGGTAGTTAGACTAAGCGGACAAGGCTTAGGGCGTTTGGCTGCCTGCGACCTATCTTTTCTTTAATCGCAACTCTCTTTGTCTTTGAGAATCCTTGTACTCGTTTCTCTTATCTAATAAAAGTAGCCGGGCAAATATTCCAAACTCTTATTTTTATCTATTGAACTTTGCTCGATTTAGTGTGCAGCGCAGGGAATCCGGACCTTCAAGGAAAGTCGGGTTTACTTGGCTTTCCTCCGCAATCTTATTATCGAAAATTGGCGGTGTGAATTCCGGTTCCCAGTTTGGCTAGAAGGAGGGGGCGGATTCTCTAACTTCGAAAACCACCAATCGATCGAAGTTCAGTATGACTTCTTCGTCAGCCCGCAACATCATTATCTTCGAGGATCGAGCAATGGTCCGTCGGTCAAACCTCTAGCGATCTCCTCGTAATAGAACTCCGATCCAGGACATTGGCGTAGCAAGGGTATTATTGAGACACGGATGCTTTCGGCCAATATTATCTACAAAAGCACCCTCGAGAGGATGAAGTCGACTTAAGCATCCTTACGGATGACCCCAGCCCGATATTCGGACTCTCGGGAGAAATTATGACCCTCGGCAACTAACCTCCTAGTAAAGGCGGGGCGTCGCCAGAACCGGAATTCCTGGTGATCGATAGTCCAACATCCTACAATGCGATAGTTGGAACTCCTGGCTAAACTCCATGAGGCGATCCCATCAACATTCCACCTATGCCTCAAGTTCCCAGCGCTTTGAGTCGAGACAATACATGGTAGTCCGCGAACGGCGCAGATCTACCTCGCTACCGAACTAAAGCGGAAAAACTCAAATCGAAACTTCGGAAAAAGCAAGCGGTTAACAATTCACGAAACCTTCTGGCAGTCCCAAAGAGCGAGGCCCTGGAAGGCGTGAACCAACCTGCGAACGGTGGTTTCATCTGTCTCGGCGATTCTTTCCGGAGCGGTGTGTCGAGATCGGAGCTAACCTCCAGCGAACCAATGAAAGCAGAACTCATCGCGTGCCTCAAAAGAACCTCGATGCGTTGGCGTGGGCTGCGGAGGATATGCGAGAATCGACATTGGCGTAACATGTCCGAACTTAATATCGACCCAACTCACAAACCCGTGAAACAAAAAGGCGAAAGTTGGGACCTGAGCGTGCCACGTCAATGAGGAAGTCGAAAGACTCCTCAAAGTAAGTCGATAACAGAAGTCAGGTATCGGACTGGCTCGCCAACCCGTCGTGGTAAAAAGAAAAAGCGGCAAATGGCGGGTCTGTAGCGATTTCCGCGGATCTGAATAAAGCCTGTCAAAGGATTGCTTCCGCTCCCACACATCGACCGACTGGTGAAGCAACATGAGGAAACAAGCTTCATCATTCATGGGCGCTTTCTCGGATACAATCAGATCATGATGAATCCGGCGACCTGAAAAACTGCGTTCATCACGGACCGGAGCGTATTGCTATAAGGTAATGCCTTTGGTCTTAAAAGCAGGTGCAACATATCAGCGACTTGTCAACAAAATGTTTGCCGAACAACTTCGGAAAAACTATGGAAGTATACATCGATGATATGCTCGTAAAATCTCTTGAGCGAACCGATCATATAGCCCACCTAGAGGAATGTTTTGCCGCGACTCAACCAGCATAACATGAAACTCAACCCGGCAAAATGTAGATTAGCAGTGGCATCGGAGAATTCCTCGGATACCTCGTAGCGTATCGCGGAATCGAGGCCAACCCTAAACAAATCGGCGCTGATAGAAATGGCCTCCCGAGAACCAAGCGAGAAGTCAAAGGCTAACCGGAAGAGTGGCGGCTTTGAACCGTTTCATCTCGCTCCGCGGATAAGTGCCTACCGTTTCTGAGACATTGAAGGGAAACAAGAAGTTGAATGGTCGAGCAATGTGAAAAAGCTTTCCAGCAATTGAAACATTACCTGGCCACTCCACCAGTCCTCATAAAACCGGTGGAAGGTGAACCTCTTTCCTCTATATCGCAGTCTCATAGCGGCGGTCAGTGGCGTCTTGATCACGAGAAAGAGCGGCGAACAAAACCAATCTTTTACGTAAGCAAGACGTTACTGGATCGCGAGCTTCGATACCCTCTAATGGAAAAATTAGCATTAGCTGTCATAATCGGCAAGAAAACTAAGACCATATTTCCAGTCTCAGCGCTATAGTGGTTCTCACCACGTTCCCTTCTGGATAATCCTGCATAGTCCAAGTCAATCCGGAGGCTCGCAAAATGGGCAATCGAACTGAGTCTGACGTCGAATACCGCCCAGGGCGTGTGCAAAGTCCCAAGTACTGGCGGATTTCTTGGTAGAATTACCCACTAGAACATGACTATCGAGGAACCAAACTCAACTTGGGTCCTCCGTCGACGGATCTTCATCAAACAAGGATCGGAATCGAATCTGACTCACCTCTCCAAGCGGAAATCCTAGAACAGTCTTTCCGATTGGCTTTTCACTTCAAACAATGAGGCAGAATCTGAAGCACTCGTCGCGGGATTGCGGCTGGCCCATGGGTTAAAATCCGTAATATTCCGCTTACTGCGATTCTCAGTTAATTAGCCAATCAATACAGCCCGGAGAATATGAGGCGAAAGGATGGGCCATATCTAAAACTTCGTCCAGAACTGGCTCGAAATTCGACCAGTTAAGCCCTGACCAGAATTCCTCGCTCGAGAAGCGCCCAGGCTGGCCTTGGCTGCCCTCGCCTCAAGCTCAGATCGGGGCTCCAAAGAGTAATCGGTCGAATTCATCGAGCATCGAGCATCGGACCACCAGTGGTCATCAATCTAATCAGGGCGAGATTGAAGATCACGGAAGAAGTCGAGGATCAGCGGAAGCGGATGTAAACCCGACCGAGTATGGCTCGACAGCCCTTGGTTAGAACCAATCGAGCCTATATCGTGAATGGAACCTTACCGCCCGAAAAATGGGCCCGTAAATAAAACCCAAAGCGACGCGGTATGTCGCGATAGAGGAGAAATTTATAAGTGGTGTTTCTCTGGTCCTCTCATGGCATGCGCAGAAGGGAAAGAGCAAGGAGAATCATGAAGGAGGTCCATTCAGGATCATGCGGAAATCATTCGGCGGAAGATCTCTGCGGTTAAAATCAAGCGCCCGCGGTTATTACTGGCCAACCATGGTAAAGACTGCGAGAAGTTAGCCGGAAGTGCGAAAAATGCCAAAGGCATGCTCCAACAATCCATCAACCAGCGGAGATCCTCTCCTCGATCGTCCCCTATCCTTTCATGCGATGGTCCATGGACATCGTCGGACCTATCACCCATCAAAACAAAAGCGCTTCCTCCTAGTCCTTACAGTTTCTTTTCCAAATGGGTAGAAGCGGAATCCTACGCAAAGTATCAAGGACACACAAGTCGAGAACCGTCGGAAACATATCATAACTAGACATGGGGTCCGTCTGAAATCGTAACAGATAATGGATCTCAATTTATCTCTACTCGATTGAAGCATTCTGCGAAAAATGGAAAATCGACTTACAAAGTCAACTCCCAGATATCCATGATGCAATGGACAGGCAGAAACCATCAACAAAACCGTCCTTGGCGGACTCAAGCGCCTGACGCCAAGAAGGCGATGGGCGAGAGGAGCTCGAAGGAGTTCTTTGGTGCATCGTACAACCCCAAGGCAGACTCTGGGTGAAACTCCATTAAGCCCTCGTTCACGAGCGGAATGTATGATCCCCGAGTAGAATTCCCGATGCGAGAAGATTCCTCCCGAAGAGGATTTAAGCGGCTATGATGCTGGACAACCTCGACCTCGAATCAAATTACCAGCATGCGCCAAAGGTACTACAACTCAAGCGTCGCCATCGCGGGTTCAAAGAAAGCGATTTAGTCTTCTGAAAAGTCTTCAAAACACTGCGAGCGAAGCAGGGAAGCTGGGAACAAACTGGGAAGGACCGTACAAAGTCATAAAGTAGTCCGACCAGGCTCATACCAAATCGCAAACATGCAAGGCGTCAAAATCCGAGAACTTGGAATCGATGCACCTCAAAAATACTACCACTAAGCGATAAAGCGTGGTACAAAGAACTTCTGAGATGGCTTGATCCTAGACAAAGTGCGTAGCAACTTCATGTCGGCAGTTCAGCTATCCCCAATTTAAAGGGGAATGGAGTGCGATACTCTTCGTATACTCCCACAAATTTGAAGACTCTAAAATTTTGAAACTTTTCCGACTTTTCAAAATCAGCGAGGCGGCCACAACAGCGGATCTAGTGTCCGCTAGCGATTATCACATCAAAACAAATCCCGGATGGCCAAACACTTCACGAGGCATTGTGAATGTGGGCGCTTCTCCACAGGTCAAACTTACGCGACCCTTGGTCCAGCGTCCAAAGCGAGCGACAGTTTTCTGGCTCGAACATTAAAGACATCCCAAAGCCCAAAGCGTTTCCAGCGAGATGCGGCATAAGGAAAAATCGACCTTCAGCATGCGAGGCGTCGCTAGCGGCGAAGGACATTCTTTCCATAAAACATTGCAGAGAAATCTTAGTCTCTAAAACATACAAAGCGCACCTCAAAGCGGTATCATTTCGTTGTTGCTGATCACAACAAAGCGAACTCTAGCGTCCTAAACAGACAAATAGCGCAGCCGAGGGGTAGGCTCTCTTACATCCGACAAGGATAAACATAGCTATACAGAAATCAAAATTTTGGTCTAGCTCTTAGTAAAGGAAGTAGCTTCGACTCCGCCAAAACAAATCATATAAGCCGACAACAATTCGGATTTTAAGCGGTGCGAGTCAGGTTAAAATGCAAACAGGCAAAAGCGAAAGCCGATTTGTCATCATAGAAGCCTCAGTCGAGTAAACCTAGGTCTTGCCTAAACCCAGCCACGCTGGATCTTGACATCTCACAGACATAGTATGGTATCGAGATCAAAATTTGTCTCTTCACTTAAGCTATTCGTTTCACGAGTTTTTCGTAAATCGGTAAACGCGGAAAATCTCGCTTTATGCGAACAATAGATGCGGTGATCATCGGGGAACTAGGAATGAGACGACAACTCACACCCTCTTTCTCATACTTCAAAGAAAAAACTGAAGTTCATAAATAATTAAAAGCGTTTCATAGATTGAGACTGCGGAAATTCAAACAAAACCCCATAAAAGGGCGGGGATTGAAGCCACCAGCGGCCAGTCGGTAAATACATCATGGCCTCTTAAGCGGCGAAACACATAAAACGAAATCCCAGAAGGGATTGATAAACCTAGACGCTCCAGGGCGTCATCTTCATCCTCACTTGCGGCGGGGACAGCCTGCGCGTCGCCTCCCTCGATCGCATCGCCACTACCCGCCTCGTCCGCGCCACCCTCGCAATCTTCTCCCGCGCTCCCGATCTTCGAATTTTGGAGGTGAGCTAAGAATGCATGGCTTACAGACGGCGAGATGGACTCGAAATCTCCCTCGGTGGCCGCCCACTCTCCTTTGGGGGCGATAATCTGGCTTCCTCCAAGTCCAAAGCGGGGCCTCGTTACCTCGAAGCAACTTCGAGCTCGTTCAGACTCCCCTCGATCCCGCTAAAGCCAAGTCCCTCGGACAGCTATCAAGGACTCAAACAGGATGGCCATCCTCGTCAGACGACCATAGAAGTCGTCTGGCATCGGCAACCTCCGGTTCTACGGGCGTTCATCTCCTCGTGAGCCTGAACCTTCTCACGAAGGCGGACTTCCGGTTTACTCCTCTTCTCTTTCTTCACCTTGAGTAGCGAGCTGCGGTCTTCCCAAGGTCGCTCAAGATCGCTGATCTGAACCTCAAGCTGGGGCGTCAGGCATGGGTATCCTCGACGGTCTGCAATGCGGCCTTGAGTAAAGCGCTTCTGCGGCGACTCGGTTCCCGATGAGCGAATGACTTCCGACCACTTTTCGCCAAGCATTCCGTCGATCAGAGACACAAACTGTCGCAAAAGGAAAGAGTAAGTATCATCGCAAAAAAAAAGGTGCAAGATTACGGACAAAATCGAACCTTGGAGCGATGGCGCCAATGGCTCACGAGTCGCTTTCCTCGCTCTTAGCACCCTTCTTTTCGCTCCGGACTGGGCCAGCTCTTGCCCTTCCCTTGGGCAGTGGCGGCGGCACCAGCCGCTGGCAGTCCCAAGACAAGTTCCCTCTTAGCGGGGAAGAGGTGCAGATTATCGCATCATCTCTTCCGGAGATCCGCGATCAGGGCAGTCGAAGAACCCGATGGATGGATCTGAACATCGAGAGTCTGTTCAGGAACAATAACCCCTTCTGTAGGCGGGGAGGGCATCGGATGGGACTTCAGCTAGGAACCAAAGGAGCAGGCAAAGGGGTTGGAGCGGAAGAAACATCAGGCGTCGGTCCTCGCCAGCTTGAGCCTTCGCAGCACTACGCCGGGATAGCAGCCTTGAAAGAATCAAACCCATCAGTCAGGGACGGAATAGCCTCTTGAGCGGCCTGAGCGGCGGGAGCTTGACTGGCGGAACCGGCGGGCTTGGCGGCCTCGCCCATCTCAACATCAGAACCATTCTTTTCAACTTGGGATGAAGACATTTTCTTTCTTGAGAGAGGAGAAATTTGGAAAGATGTGAAGAATGAGAAGGAGGGTTGGCTACTTATAAGAAAAAGGAGGAGAACCACGGTTTCTCTGCGGAAAATCCTTAGCCAAAGATTTCGATTTTCAAAAAATTCAGATCACTTTCGCCCATAAAATCGTCTCCGACCTTACGGGCTGGGGGCTAACTGTTGGGGTCAAAACGGTTATCTCGAAATCTGACTAAAGACCTTCCGAAACTCAAAAGATTTCCAGCAAGCGACTAGCGAGGAAAGATCGAACAACGAAAAACCCCACCGGACGGCGGCTGGCGCCCGCAGCCGCCAGCGGAACGCAGCCTGGCCCGGCACCCGGCACCGGCCTGGCGCCCGGCGGCACCCGGCCTGGCGGCGGCAGCGGGGCAGACGACCTGGCGGCGTACGGCACGCAGAGCTGGCCTAAGCGCCAGCAGCACCGACCTGGCGCCGGCCCGGCACGCCGCGGAGCGCCCAGGCTGGCCTGGCGCCGGCACCAACCTGGCGCTGGCACGGAGACGCAGGCGGCCTGGCAGGCGGCACCCGACCTGGCGCCCGGCGGCACGGGGCGGGCTGGCCTAGCGCCCGGCGGCACCGACCTGGCGCCAGGCACAGCAGGGCAGCAGGCTGGCCTGGCACCAGGCAGCGGCCTGGCAGGCCTGGGCTGGCCTAAGCGCCGGCGGCACCAACCTAAGCGCCCGGCGCCCAGCTGAAGCGCCCGGCGGCAGCAGGCTGAATAACCTGGCGCCCGGCATCCGGCCGGCGCCAGCGGCACTTCAGCCCTAGCGCCCGGCGGCACCAACCTGGCGCCCGGCGGCACAGCGAACGGCCGCCTAGCGCCAGCGGCCTGGCCTAGCGCCCGGCAGCAGGGCATGAGCTGGCAGCCTGGCGCCAGCACCAACCTGGCGCCCGGCAACCGCAGCAGGGCAGCGCTGGCCCTGCGCCGGCGGCAGCAGACCAGCAGGCTGGCCTAGCGCCAGGCACCCTGACCTGGCGCCCGGCTGCACCAGCGGGTTAACCTGGCGCCGGCACCGGCCTGGCGCCGGCACCCGACCTGGCGCCGGCGGCACCATCGCGAATTCGACCTGGCGTCGGTCCATGACCTCGTCCGGTCTCGTCCTATCGTGCCGGTTCGATCCGCCTTAGCTTGTTTGAATCAGCCCTCGTGAGTTTGGTCCAATCAGGCTATGGCGGTTTACCATTCCACGAAACATCGGATAAACATCAAGTCATCGAAGATAGCGGAAAACTTCGGAGATAATTACAAACCGACGGAAAGGAACATTTCGGAAGAGATAAGCTTGGGCCCAAAGGCGAGGCCCATCACCCTAAAGCAAACCGACTAGAAGTGGGTATATAAGGAGAGCAAGCAGAAGAAAGGCATCGAAAATCCGAGAATTAGACTTAGAGCATCCTGCTAGCTTAGAAAAACTAGGGTTTAGGTAGTTAGACTAGCGACAGGGCTTAGGGCGTTGGCTGCCTGCGACCTATCTTTTCCTTTAAATCGCAACTCTCTTTGTCTTCGGAGAATCCTTGTACTCTTTCTCTTATCTAATAAAATAGCCGGGCAAATATTCCAAACTCTTATTTTTATCTATTGAACTTTATCGATTTCGGTGGCAGCGCAGGAATCCGGACCTTCAAGGAAAGTCGGTTTACTTGGCTTTCCTCCGCAATCTTATTATCGAAAATTGGCGGTGTGAATTCGGTTCCCACATTTACGCTCAGGAGCTTCAGGCTAATACGAACCTGAAGGATATGCTGAATAATGAGATCGCAAGTCGCGGAGGAAGAGTACAATCGCCTGATGGCTCTGATCCCAGAGGCAACCGTTGCGTATAGTAGGCTCAGGTCTCGACTTCTCAGTTAGCAAGCTTCCCCTTCCACAGCTTCGGAGAGCTCAGGTACTTTGAGATTAATATGTTTAATCTGTTCTTTTCCGGAGAGTACGGTTCTAACTTAGGCTTGGTGGATCCTGTCTTAGTTCCTGTCGAGATGATTCTGGGAGGTGACGACCAGGGGACGGAAGAAGGAGTCCCAGTCAAAGAGAACGAGCCGGTCGAGGGAGATAAGGATGCCGAGAGAGGCTCTGGCGACAAAGAAGATTAACAGCTGAGGCTCTTTTGAATTATGTTCTTGTGCTTTTAAGACTTCTGCCCAAGTGGCTTTATTGCATTTGTTTTCGTGACTTATAGCCTGAGGAGGCTTTTAAACCTTCGTTTGTGTTAAGACCTTTTGAACCTTAAGCGGCCTGTGGAGGCTTTTAAACCTTTGCTTGTGTTTCAGTCTTGATTTGGTCCTTTCTCTAAGTCACTCGGCTTGTTTTAATCCATTTTTGGATAAGGTTGAACTTCTGTTAGAACATGTATCGTGATCATTAGATGCGAGATTTAGTACTTGTCGGGATCGGGTCTCAGGTCCTGTAACTAACAGGTCTCGAGAACTCCGAGTGTGTTTGGTGATGAGGACCTTAAAAAGGAATTCCTGATACATCGGGATTAGCTCAAGGTACTTGAGAACCTGAGTTCTATTCGAAGGGTTCTAAGACCTTTTGAATTTTGTTAAGGATTTGAAGACCTTTGTAATTGCTAAGGTTTTTAGGACTTTAGGTTTAGGTTCGTAGGAACCTAAATTTTTGAAGGATTTTAAGACCTTCGAGATTACAAAGGGTTTTAGGACCTTAGGTTCAGATTTGTGATAAGATAAATTTGTTTGAAGGATTTCAAGACCTTCGAGGTTATTAAGGATTTTAAGACCTTGGGTTTAGGTTCGTGGAGACCTAAATTTGTGCGAAGGATTTTAAGACCTTAGGTTCAGGTTCGTGGAGACCTGAACCAATTCGAAGATTTTAAGACCTTAGGTTAGGTTCATGGAGACCTGAATTTATTCAAGGATTTTAAGACCTTAAGTTCAGGTTCATGAGGAGACCTGAATTTATTGAAGGATTTTAAGACCTTTGATGTTGAAACTTGAGATGTCAAGGGTAGTTGTTTTATTGATAATGTTTATAGAATACATTGTATTGTAATAGTAACACGATTGTTGGCTAAGTGTTCTTGATCAAACATATGCCCCTCGGTATGGTGAAAAGAGTGCTGAAATGAGGTTGGGGCTGCACTCATAACGGAGTTGCCTCATACCCAGTCAAGGGATCAAGCGAACGTAGTTCAAGGAATTTAGGTATCTAATGATAGTATCTCTTGAGATTCGTGGCATTCCACGATCGGTTTCAGGTACCCCGTTCGTACCTTTAGGAGCTTGTAGGCGCCAGGTCATACCACGTGGATGATCCGATAGGGACCTTCCCAATTGGTTCCCAATTTCGGTCTGGCTCTTTGGTCCTTCGAAAACTCTCTAAGTACTAGGTCTCCTACAGCGAACTGTCGGGTCTGACTTTGGAGTTGTAATGTCGGGCCATTGCCTGTTGATAGTTCTGAATGCGAAGCAAGGCTTGGTCGTCGTTCCTCGATTAAATCGAGGGTGTCGATAAGAGCTGGTTATTAGCTTCAGGATCAGGCGTACAGAGCTCGGCGGAGACTCGGTGATGGTCTCGGCTGGGATGACAACCTCCATCCCGTAGGCTAAGGAGAAGGGGTTTCTTCTAGCCTTCGTGGGGTGGTGCGGCATGCCCAGAGGACTTCGTGTAATTTGTCAGACCAGGATTGTTTATTGGTTCCGGTTCTTGAGGTTTGCTAATATTGATTTGTTAGCAGCCTTAGCCTGACCGTTTCCCTGGGACGTCGGGTGTTGAAAAGGTGAGACGGATGTTCCATTTGTCACAAAATGCTCTGAAGTCCGTGATATGAATTGTCCTCCATTGTGCATTTATGATTTCGTATGGGGCCGTGTCGGCAAACAATGTCTCCATACGAATCGTTCGACTTCGAATCTAGATACCTGTCGGAAAGCTTCAGCCTCTATCCATTTCGTGAAGTAGTCTGTTAAGACTGAAGGAGGCGTAGCTTCTTTCTTCCACTTCCCGATGCTACTAGTGGTCCTACGATGTCCATGGACCACCTCATGAACGGGTACGGGGCAGATATCGAGGATAATTTTTCCGCGGGCTGGTGTATGATCGGTGCATGCCTCTGGCATTTATCATACGAGGAGGAGTAGGCTTCACAGTCAGCGATAATGGTAGGCAAGAAATAGCCTTGTCTTTTAATTGGATAGCTGAGCTCTGCCCGGTGGTTTCCAGGAGCCGTCATGCATTTCTTTCATGAGTCTGATGGCATCGAGGCCATGGACGCATTTTAGGTAAGGTCCGGAAATGCTTCGTTTATGGAAGACATAATTAATTATGCAGTTTCTTGCGCTTAATGATTTGAGCTTTCGAGCCTCCCATTTATGGGGTGGGGTCTCACCCTCCAAAATGTACTGCATAATTGGTATTCTCCAGTCCTCCCTCTCAACGATTTTGTCATGAAGAGACGAGGGGGGTTCCTGTTCTTGTTCGGGGCAAGGTTCTCGGGTTTTATCGTGACTGGACGTCGTAGTGCCCCCGGAGATATTCGTTGGATTAGGCTCCAGAGGGTCCGAGTTCCGGGGAATATCTTCAGTTTTGTCTTTGTTCGGAGTTTGGGACGTGCCCCCGGGTGTATTTTCAAGGGCGGAACGACTTCTTGTTCTGGCTGCGTAGACATATGAGTCCGGAGTCAGGATCGTGCCCCCGGGGTATGTTTTTTGAAGCTACCCGTTTTGGTTTTCGGGAACAAGAATGTTGTGAGAACTTTGGTTGCTACCGTCTGATGGTGGTCAACCTCTGTTTGCTCTTTTGGTTTGCTGTCGATCTCAGCTTTAGTAGCTATGTCGATACTTGGCTTTTCGATTCCCTCTACGGGTATGATCCGTTTTACGAGGGGGTCTGATGTGGAGGCTAAAGCAGCCAGCGCATCTGCTGAGGAGTTCTCTCCTCGTGGGATCCTTGTTAGCTCGAACTTGTTGAACTTCTTAGTGAGGTTCTGAACAACCGAGTATGCCCCATTCTTTCGTCCCTTGTCTCGTATTCTCCGTGGAATTGGCTAGCTACTAGCTGTGAATCGCTATAGGCATTTAACTCTCGAATTCCGAGGCTTAGGGCGAGTTTTAACCCTGCGATTAGTGCTTCATACTCGGCCTCGTTATTAGAAGCGCTGAATCCGAGCCTGTAGGATTGTTGATGGTCTCTCCAGCTGAAGAGGTCAGCCTTAGGCCAATACGGAACCTTGCTTCGATGAGGCTCCGTCGACGTATAGGCTCCACTTTGGGGCTTCAGTTTCTAAATCTAGGTGCTCGGATGCCAGCTCTATGACGAAATCGGCGAGGACCTGAGCCTTTGCTGCAGCTCGAGGTCTGTACTCGATGTCGTATTCACTGAGTTCTATGGCCCATTTAGCTAATCGTCCCGATTGGCTAGGACTATCTGAATCGTTAAGTAATGGATATGAGGTCATTACGATGATTGAGTGCGATTGGAAATAGGGTCGTAGTTTCTTTGCAGCTGTTACGACTGCTAGGGCTAATTTTTCCATAGTAAGGTACCTCGTTTCGGCGTCTATCAGACTTTTTCTGACGTAATAGACAGGTCTCTGTTTGTTTTGTTCTTCTCGTACCAGCACACCGCTAACCGCTGCGGTTGACACAGCGAGGTACAGGTATAGTGGTTCTCCTACTACTGGTTTGGACAGGATTGAGGGTTCGGAGAGGTAGGCTTTCAATTGCTTGAAGGCTTCCTCGCACTTCTCGTCCCATAGGAACTTCTTGTTGTTTGTTAGAAGTTTATAGAACGGGAGGCACTTATCGGTGGACCTGGATATGAATCGGTTCAATACTGCGATTCGTCCAGTCAATCTTTGTACTTCTCTGGTTGTTTTAGGTGATGGCATTTCCAGGAAGGTTGTTATCTGTTTTGGGTTGGCTTCGATGCCTCTTTCGGTTACGAGGTAACCGAGGAACTCGCCCGAAGGTACCCCGAAGGTACATTTAGCGGGGTTGAGCTTCATATCGTAGTTGTTAAGGATGTCGAAGCATTCCTTTAAGTGGGAAATATGATTTTCTCCGGCTGAGGATTTGACTAGCATATCGTCGATATAGACCTCCATAGTTTTTCCGAGTTGTCCAGCGAACATCTTATTCACTAACCTCTGATAAGTAGCTCCTGCGTTCTTCAAACCGAATGGCATAACCTTGTAGCAATAGTTCCGTTCGGTTATAAATGCGGTTTTTCTTGATCCTCGGGATCCATCATGATTTGGTTATATCCTGAAAAGCGTCCATGAAGGACAAGAGTTGATGGCCAGCTGTAGCTTCGACCAGGCGATCGATGTGAGGTAACGGAAACTATCTTTGGGGCAAGCCTTGTTTAGATCGGTGAAATCTCGCAGATCCTCCATTTCCGTTTTCTTTTACTACTACGGATTAGCCAACCAGTCAGGTAGAGTACTTCTCGAATGGACCCGGCTTTTCGTTAGTCGGTCAACCTCGTCGTTAACAGCAGGAGCCTTTTCTAGGCCCAGCTTACGGCGCTTTTGTTGTCGGTTTGAAAGTGGGGTCTACGTTAAGCTTATGGGTGGTGACATTCGCATCGATGCCTTTTCGTCACTGGTGGTCCATGCGAATGTTCCAACGTTGCTTTTAGGAAATCGATGAGTTCCTTTTGGTTTTGAGGTAGCTCGGATCCGATGCGTACACTGTTTTTCAGGATTCGAGTCGTCGATGCAAACTTGTTGGTGAGGTTTCTAGGGGACCTCGAATGTTTTGCTGCATCTCACGACTTTCCTGGATCTGTAATTGCTATTGGGCGATTCTTTGAGAATTTGAATCCTCTAGGTAACAGACCCTGGAGATCTTTTGGCTACCATGCAAGGTAGCTATCCTTGGTGTCGGGAATTTCCGCATTGGTGATAAGTCAAGCTACTGCTTTCATCTTATGGATCCAGGGTCTTCCCAGGATCGCATGGAGCGAGGAAGGTCTGTCGATGACTCTGAAATTGGTCATCTTCATTATTCCGCCAGCTATGATTGGGAGTTTGATAGTTCCCAAGGAGGTAGTTTTTCTCGGAAAAGCCTATGAGACTGGCTTTCTGGTCGATAATTTCGTAGTCATCTATCTCCATCCCTTTCAGGGCATTGTAGAAAATTAAGTCGACAGAACTTCGGTATCTATATCATAAGTTTAGGCACCTCGTACCCTGCAATGTTCAGAGTGGCGACTAGGGCATCGTCATGGGGCCTATAGAGGTCTGGCGTCGCTTTCCCAAAGGAGATCTTAGTGTTGGACTCGGGGTTAGGAGGCTTAGGTTGAGTGTTGGGCGCGGCCTTCCGTCGCGTGATTTTTAATAAATTAGCGGAGTCCTGACATATATCGGACCTCGGGATATAATCCACCCTTGAGTTGGGGCTCGATGGAGGTAGTGGTTTGCTCAGAAGGGCCCTCGTCATGCTTTTCCCTGAGGGAATTTTCCAAGAACCATATCGACCCTTTTCTTGGGAGCTGGGGGTGGCGAATCGTCTCCTTCTCGGGTGATCTTCGGCGTCTGGAGAGGTGTCTCGGACCTCTTTTCTGATATGGCTGTAGCTTCTTGAGGTCCACGCTTTTATTTCTCAGCTGCAGATTTGGCTGCCAGTTGTCGTTGAGGTCCCAGCATTCCTCAGTTGAATGCCCTTTCCGATCGTGATAAGAGCAGTGTTTGCTCTCATCGTAGCTTTTTGACCAGGGGGCTTTATTTGTCGTGGCGACAGGTTTATTCTCCTTATCTTCCTCGACTACGTGAGTGTTCTCCTGGGTCTGATTGTTTCGAAGTTTCCCTTTCTGTGAGGTCCTTCGCTTCGGCTTCACCTTCGGGTGATTTTGGGGTTTCTTGTGGGTTTATCCAGCTGCTGTTTCCTCTTCCAGGGTAACATATCTAGAGGCTTTATGAAGGGCGTCATCGATGGTTGGAGGAGGATTGAGCGTTAACTCCGACTAGAACTCTGATCTATACCAGAGACCTCTTCTAAGGGCCGATGGCCTTCAGAGTTGGGGTTTGGGCTTGGTTCTTACTGCTCTGAATTTTTTAGATATTGGCTCGTGCGAGTCTCCCATTCCTTGTTTAACTTTCCAGAGGTCAGCCTCGGATGCTTTTTTCAGGATATGGGTCGAGTATTGCTTTATGAAGGCATTGGTTAACTGATCGAAATTATCTATCGAATTTGGCTCAAGGCCGGAGAACCATTCGAGGGCTGTTCCGACCAGGTTTTCGGCGAATGTCCTGCAGTATCCTGCCTCGCATCTCTTCTTCGTGAAATGAGCCTTTATGATAGCCAATCAAGCTCTCAAATGGAAACCTTCGGTCTGAGGTCCCATCTATAGGGATCCTAATTTTTCGAGTGTCTCTTATGTAAGAACTGGCGATTCTATCAGTAAATGGAGTTCCACGGGTTTCCTCGATCAAACTCTCGATTTCGGGAGCTGAACTATTTGCTTTATGGACTTGAGCATTCAGCTTTTGGAGAGCTGCGTTAGTCTCGCGATGTATCTCTGCGAATGGCCTCAGGTCCCTCTGAAGGAAGGACAGTGGGTCACTATCGGATACCTGATGGGCAGGTTCAGGCGGAACGAGTTCGGTCATTTTCGGGCAGTAGGTGGGCTATGTCGTTCGCTGGCTCTCGGGTTATTTTGGTGAGCAGGATCAGTGGGGTGAACCATAATATCGGCATCCGTCCTTTGGTGTTCGTCCGGGTTGGGAGAAATTTCTGGTTTGATAACCCGAGGCTGATGTTCTGCCCGGACGGGTTGGATGTTCCTTCCGGACCTTAAAATGGCGGTGGAGGTGGCAGCGAGTGCTCGGTCGGTAGCCTGATGGGAATGGAGCTAGTGATGCTACATTACTTCCCATAGCACCAGTGGCGAGGTGGATTAGCGGGGCTATTCTAGCCGCGAGGTCTTTGGAATACAGGTCCACTGTTCTCCTGGAATGGTGCTATCAGGGGAGAAATCTAGGCGTCCTCGAGGAATGAGGGGTCAGCTAACGATCCGGAAGGTGCCTCCCGGATCCTAGCGTGGCGGTGGTCGGGTTGTTCGCGGTCAGAGATCTAGTAACCTCTTGAACCGTTGCTGCCGGTCGGCTAGCTGTTGCACTGTTTGCTCATTCGTTTGAGCTTTGTCTGCTAACTGCATCATCATCTGGCATCTCAGTTTGAGCCTCCATTCAATTTGGGCGGGTTGCTAGGGATTATCGGGGTTGGAAGCCGGGTGGGTCTCCTGGAGGATATTGGGTTACTTACCCCAGTGGTAGTTTAGTTGGTGAGCTATCGCTCTGGATCGGAGATCGGAGTTAGATGGATTCGTCGTCCGATCAGTTGGATTCATCCTCAAGTTTTAGAGTAAGGGATTGATTATCTTGTCCCCACAGGCCAGGCAATTGTGAGGGATTAAACTCACTCAAGATTTTAGGTTAAGTTAAGATTAAAGGAAAGATAGCGTGGGCTGAATCCGTTAGAACTTATAGAATGAATGTGATTGTATTAATGATTGACGAAAAGATGATTACAAAGGTGATATTCTTGTGATTACAAAAGATAAAGATACGCTCTCTCCAGGCGTCTTAGGGTTCTTCTTCTTTAAATAGCCGGGGCTTCGCTTGATCGTTGCTAACTTGGTTCCGAGATATCTTCCGTAAATTAAGGGAATCACACCAGCTTTCTTTTGACTGGGTCCTTCGCTTCCTCCTTTATATCGCGAGCTACCTCTTTCTCGTGGCCTCTTTTGTGATTATTCCCTGAGCTCAGCCTTCGGCCCAGTTTTAGCTTCGCGATGGGCCTATCGCGACCCATCGTTAGCTTCCGTCTAATAGTATCTAGCTAGCGGGCCATATTCGGGTCCAACATAGGGGCCATGTATAAGAATCATCCATTCCGAGCTTACTAGGTTTGATAGCAAGAAATGAACTCAGATAGCTCAGGGAACAGGTTGTCAATGCGAGCTTTATTCCATTCCTTGGTCTCCTTTGTGAGAATCTCCGCAACCATAAGATCTATCTCATGGAGAGGAATGGGGCCGATGGGTTTGAGGTTAGTCTCAGGATGAGTTCAAGAGTCATTACACGGGCTGGTGTTCTCTCCATTTCCGATGACTTTTCCCAGGTGTTTTAATAGTACATCTCGGCCCCAGAGGATACCTCTCCACCCGTGGGAACAAGTAGATCCTGTGGAGACTTTAGCGAACGATTCTTTGTTGCAGTATTTTGTGAGGAGTATCCTAGAGAGGAGGCAGTTCAGTTTGGTGAAGATCCTCCAAGCTACCTTTTCCAGCAAGGCTTGATTGAAAGCTTGGACATCACGAAAGCCAAGTCCTCCCAAGCTTTTAGGTTTTGTCAAAGAGTCCCAGGATTTCCAGCAAATCTTTCTCTCACCATTTTTGGAGTCCCACCAGAAGCGGGTTAGCACCGACTGTATCTGGTTACAGAGACTCACAGGTAACTAAAAGCATGTCATCGAAAAGTTGGGTATTGGTGAGAGGACTGACTGTAACATGGTGACTTTTCTTACATTAGAGAGAAACTGAGTGGACCAGTTTACTGCTTTCTGCTTCATTCTGTCCACAATAGAAGTGAAGAGGCCTTTTTCTTCATTCCAAAATGCTTCGGAAGACCGGGGTACTTTCGCACTTCTCCTCCTTGTTCATTCCTAGTAGTTGCTTCACTCTGGTTCTAATGTCTGGTGGGGCTTTCGCAGAGAAGGAGATGGATGATTTTTGGGCATCAATTATTTGTCCCGAAGCCTTCTCGTAGCTGTTAAGAATCTCCACAAGGGTTGAGCAGGCTGACGGTTCTGTCTTAGCGAATATCATGGTTTCATCAGCAAATAAAAGGTGATTTAAGCCGGACTATTTCTTGACACTTTAATTCCTGGAAGTGAGCCGTTCTCTTGTGCTTTCCTGCAGAGCCCGGATAAAACCTCTGCCCAAATGACGAAAATGTATGGTGATAAGGAATCACCTTGGCGTATCCCTCTTTGATGTCGAACATCACCAAACACTTTTGTTAATCAGCAAGAACGAGTATGACACTATGGGAACCGAAATTCACACCGTCAATTTCCGATAAACGATTTGTGGAGGAAAACCGAGTTAACCCGATCTTCCTTGAAGGTCCCGGATATCTGCTGGGCCACACACGATACAATCAATGGAGATAAAAAGTTGTAAAAATGAAAATCGTAAAATAGAGCGAAAGGAGATCTTATTTCTGAATTCGCGTTTGAGCGTGAACAACGGGTAAAGAAATAAGCTACAAGAGCTGTCGAAAGGTCCGCTAGTCCGGCGCCTAGATCTAACCTAGTTGAGTCGCAGCTCGCTAGTGAAAACAGAAAAGAATGCTAAAACGCTCTAAGTGCTAAGTGCTCTGGAAGTTTGGTGATGATTTGCTCCTCGCCCAAAGCTCTCCTTATATACTCTTCTTAAGACGGTCTATCTTCTCGCGGGCTGAATCGGGCTTTTTCCATTTTCGTCCATCTTCGTGTTTATCGGGAAACTTGACATTTATCTTCGAAAACTTGGCATTTATCTTCTGGAAACTTGACATTTATCTCTTATGTAAGGATAAGGATAAGCCGTCATAGTTATCCTTCCTTTTGGAAAAATGCGTAAATGGGCGTTTTGGCCATGTCGGGACGTTTAGGCGTTTTCACGGTTTTCAAAACAATAGTCTTTGAAGGTTTTCGACATTTCGAAGGAATCCCAATTCCTCATTATAGTTGAGATGTTTGGTGTTTAGAATAACCGTGATCGTACCAAACTCACGAAAATTGATCAAAACAAGCTAAGATGGGATCAGACCGAGCATGATGGGACGAGACCAGGGCGAGGGCCGTCGACCGGCGCCAGGGCGGGGGTACCGCCCGGCATGGGCGGCCAGCGTGGCGATGCCGCGGTGCCGGGCCAGAGTGCCACGGCGCCAGGCGGCTCAGCGTGGCCGCGTGCATGGCGCCAGGCAGCTCAGCGTGGCAGCGTGCGCCCGGCGCCAGGCCGTCTTATCGATCCGTGGGTTTTCCGTTGTTCGATCTTTCCCCGTTAATCGTTAGATGCGGGAAATCTTTGAGTTTGGAAGGATCTTTAGCCGTAGATTTGAGATAACCGTTTTCAAGGGTTTGAGTAGTAATGACCGAACTTTAGGCGTTTAAAATATGAACTTTTAAACAATCGAGAAGCTTTTGGAAGAATCATTGTAGTTTGCGGATAATCCGGACATGCGTTTAAGGGACCAAGATGCCATTGCCGAGATCATGAGGCGATTGCATAGATGGGAACCAGGACCCTTGCAGCGCTGAGGGCGGGGACGGGGCAAGCCTGCGCCGATGCCGTGTCCTCGTCCACGGTGCCTGCTTGCCTTCGTTGATCCCCGGGGCTCACGGTCCGTTCATGCCTTCTTGTGAGTTCATCGAGTGACGACCCGTTTCTTGGTTTTGATCGTCACTTGGTTTTTCTTTCGAGGACTTTCGGGTGACGATTTCGTCGTTGACCGATTTTGACCCCAACAGTTAGCCCCCCAGCTAGCTAGGAATCGTAATGTCTTTCGGGTCCTGGCTTGCGGTATAACCGTATGGGAAGGTGTAGAGGCGTGTCGTTTGCGAAGTCGGGTAAATAGTGATTTTACCTCCTTTATAAGGAGGGAGTAAGAAATCTCATTCACTCTTACCTCATCATAAAAAATTATTCTCTCTCAAGAATCCTTTCTCTCTCTCTAAGAATAATGTCTTCAAGATCCTCAAAGAGAAATTCTTCTTCCCATTCATCCTCGGGTGATTCTCCCCCATGTGATGGTGAAGCAAGAGGAGTTTGTCGAGGAGGCGAAGAATGCATTCACAGAGCCCTTGTGGGTTCGCCCCCATCACTGCCAGATATCCCTGTTCCGAGGAGACCTCTGAGGCAGCCTGGTGCTCCTTTTACGCCGAGCTTGGTTTCTCGTAAATATCTCAAGGTTCTTCGAGATTTTTACCAGGTTCCTGAAGGAGTCAAATTCCGGATCCCTGTCGGTAACGAGAGTGCGAGGAATCCTCCGGAAGGTTTCTTTACATGTTACGAGGCCTTCTTTAAATATTGCATGTGGTTCCCGATCCCGGCACCATTGTTCGATCGCCGTCACTTCGAACTCTCGATCAGCCAGCTCAAGCGTTCCTGCCTTAGAGAGTTGGCTTGGTGTACTGATCTCAAGTTATGAGCTGGGATCGACTCCGTCCTGGTGATTTCGAAGGCCTTTGGAGCACTCGGCCGGCCGAGGGCGGTTACTACTCCATGCCCAAGAAGGATATGACCATAATTGGGGACTACTTGAACCCTAAATTATTGGCAGGAGCGTTTCTTCTTTGTCCGAATAGATGGTGATTATCAGCCGAGGCTGCCTCCATCTATTTCCGCATGCATGGAACTTCAACGAGAATAATCGATGAAAGCTTCGTTGTCTTATTTTGTTATTTAGTCGAGTTTTAATGAAAAATTAAACTTTGTAGAAGCGGGGCTGTTGCGCATTTGCATGGCGATTTTTTCGTCAAGAGGATCTCTCGTCGAGACCGTTTTCTGGAAGTCCTTCACTCTTGAAGCGGATTGAGGCAGCAGTAAGGTTTACAGTCGAGACCCTGTCGACATATGATGCGAACCAGTTATCGAAGCCCGAATCGGAGGAGTGTAAGCAGAGATCTCGTAAAGGGAAAGAAATCGGCGGTGGGGAAGGTTCAGAAGATCCTTCACGTTGGGAAAACCCTAGTTTTGTTCCAGCGGAAAGTGAGCTAGTGATTTTCCACCTCAACAATTTCTTTGATTGCCTTCCTCCGGGTTTGTTACTGGCCAGTGTTGGAGGATGAGAGAAGCAGCGAGTTTTGCTTTGAGGGTTCCCAGCCGTCAAGCGAGGTTTACCCTTTGAATTTCTTAACCGTATTTTGAATCTGCACATATGTATGTTTGTTGATCTTGAATTTATGCAGGGACTAAGAGTGTTTGCAATGCAATACTCAAGTTTCCGCAAGTCTAGGATCACTAACTTTAAGACCAAAGAAGGCTGGCGAGAGCTCTTCGATTCCGACAAGAGGTAAAGGCAGAGCATAAAGCAAGCTGAGCTTCATGCTCGAGCTCTTGTTCGGGAAAGGAGAGGAAGAGGAGGATGAGTGGCCGAGGTGGCGAGACAGGCGGAATCGTTTTCTGCTGAGTTTCATGTTTAAAAAAGCTCGAGGGAGTTTGTTGGCGATTTCAGAGTGCAGGGATCGATCAGAAACCTTTACAAATCTCAGAACCCAGATTTCTCCTTTGATTCCGAGATTGCTGAGATGAAGGACTTCATGGCCGAGTGTGCTCATGCTGAGTCCTTGGTTCCTCCAGTCGAAGAAAGAGTCCGGAGACTATGGGAACCTATCGAGGTTTCGAGAATCACGGTGGAGGCGGAGCCGATGAGAACACCGAGGGTGGTGGGAACGCTCAAGGCGGCGAACGAGGAAGTGGACCAGCCTGTAGGTTCATTCGGGATTTCCGCATCTGGATTTCTCGATGTTGACTTCCTTTTGTGAATCGTATGTTTTGGCCGTGTGTGGCCGTTATTTTAGGAGTTTTATT
Source organism: Brassica nigra (assembly GCA_016432835.1). Lineage (NCBI taxonomy): Eukaryota > Viridiplantae > Streptophyta > Magnoliopsida > Brassicales > Brassicaceae > Brassica > Brassica nigra. The sequence goes on from JAEACV010000149.1 coordinate 44,558, forward strand.
CTGCGACCGTTGGAGGTTGCATTCTTATGTTTTGGGATTGGCCGTCTTTGCGGCCTTTATGAATATGAAAATTTGCGAGATTTCGTCTTTTGTTCTGATTTATACTTTCGTCAGTGTAGAGGAAAGAATGTGAGTAGTCATACATTATCCTAACTCTTTTTGTCGCAGTCCGTATGCTTCACTTTTAGGAAGCGTTTTAGGTGTAAGTGATAAGAGACATGTTTTGGGATCTGCATACGATACATATGCCTTGAGATGTCAAGATCCAGCAAGACTGGGTGTAGGGCAAGACCTAGGCTTACTCTCAACTTTAAGGCTGTCACGATGACTGATCGGCTTCGTTTTGCCTGTTAGTGATTTCTTCCTGATTCTTTTAAGCAAAGTCCGCGACTAGTGCATTATATGACTTGTGTTAAAGAATCGAGCTATCTTCGGAGTTTATCGAGGGCCATAAACCAAAATTTTAGATTTTTTGTATGGCTATGATATCCTTGTCGGATGTAAGAGGACCTTGTAGGTCTGACTCTGACGAGTTTGTATTGAGTGAAGCGTTTCTGAATGTCCGTCGGGAATGATCGGCGGTAAGTTATTTTAAGTCGCGTGGACAATTTTGGCGGATGATCACGAGTTTGTTTATCTTTTCCAGAAGCTGCAAGCGTCTGGCGTTTCCTTTGAAGATATGATTTTCGTTTTTCCGAAGTGTTTTATCGTTAAGAGAGCATAAAAGAAAGAAAGAATTTATTAAAAATTCGAAAAGTTCGGGTATGTGCGGATATTTGGCGTTTTAGTGGGAGTATAGGAGATTATACACTATACGGTGAGGAGGATAGCTGAACTCGCCGGGTTTAAACGAGCTGCTCACGACCCCTCTTCGAGGATCAAGCCATCTCGTAATTCTGATAGTTGCCGAGGCGTTTTACTCCTGTCGTTGCCGTTTTCGATCGTGCTGGTCGGATCGACGGTTTGTCGAAGTCGAGCTATCTGCTTTTATATGCGGTGGACTCAGAGGCTTTGTGGCTGTCTTGAATCGTTACTGTTTGGATGATTGGATCATCTTTAGTCTTCAGGGAATGTTGTGTGATTCCTTTGCTCGTTTGGGTTGCTTGCTGGGGCGTTCCGATCTTTTCGCAGTTGAACTTCGGCTAGGTAAGCGAGTCTCAATTGTTTCTGACTACCCGGATGGCTGCGATTCGGTTGGAGTCTGAAATTTGATGCGAGGTGATATGTGGATGGTCTGCCTTCATGGAGTTAATCCAAGGGGTTCCCATGATGGCATTGTAGATGGCGGGTTGTCGACTACTGCGAACTCGGCGATTTTGTGACTTCTCTCGCCATGACCGGGAGCTTGATTCTCGAGGGTCATAAGTGGCCAAAACTCAGTCAAGGTTTTGGCTCGAGCGACTTCCCAAGTGGGATCTTCATCCTGTAGAGGGTGTCGCGGAAGATAATGTTGACCGTACTTCCTGTATCGGCGAGGATGCGGCCGACCTCGAGATCCTGGATTACAGATCGATGACCAAAGGATCACAATAGGGCTTGCGATTCCGGCGGTTTCCTGTTCGAAAGTGATCGTGTGGTTAGGAATATCGCTATCCGAAACCAGTTGGAACTTGTCTCGGCTTTTCGCCCGTAGGCTTTATTGAGACTGAGTCTTGGTAGAACTGTGATCCTCCGATGATCATGTTTACCCTCTGGCGTATTGTTGTTCCTTAGTGATCTATCTCCTTCCATATTTTTCACCCGATTGGTTTTGGTGGCGGTCCTCGGAGCGATTTGTTGGTCTTTGGGCGGTCAGAGTCCAGGAGCAGGTCCTTTATACTCTTGACCTTTGATAGTTCGCGGTGAGGAGCTGCGGCGAGCGGCGCCAGAACCTGCAGTTCGCGTAGAGTCTCCTCACGGTTTGTGGAACTTCGCGGTGAAATTATCCTTGTACTGGTTCCGGTCAGGTGTTTCGGAGGTTTGCCTTGCTCGAGTTGATGGCGTAGTTATGCTGCGTCTTCCCCTCGTGATGGGCGTACTTGTCGTTCTGAGAGGGTTTCTTCTTGGGCCAGCGGTTTTCTGCGGTCCGTGCTTCTGATAGAAGCTTCATCTCTTCCTCCATGATGATGAAGTCCGTTGCTTTGTGGAAGTATCCTGGATTGTCGCGGCTTTTCCAGTAGTATCCACTTTCGGAACTTCGACTTGTACCAGAGAGTTTTCCTCAGGGCGTCGATTGCGACATTGTCGCTGATGCCCGTTACCCTGGCCATCACCAGTTTGAATCTTCGCATGAAGTCGCGGAGCGACTCGTCTTCCTTCTGAGCTAGACTCCACAGGTCCACGTCGGACGTTTCTCTGTCCATGAACATGGAGTATTGTTTGAAAGCGCCGAGGCCAGTTGGCGAAGCTTCGATGGAGTTCCTTTTGAGCCGGGAGAACCATTCGAGCGCAGCTCGCTGAGGTTCTCGGCGAAGAGAAGACAATGACCCGCGTCTCGTTCGCGCTCCGGGAGTTTGCACCTACCCATTGCGATCTGGAAAGACTGCAGGTGCGCCTTAGGATCCGTAGTACCGTCATAGACGGGATTTTGATTTTCCCTGGGTCGAGATGCGTATTTCGTGATCCGGCGGTGAGCGGTTTTCGTGCTTCCTCGAGAAGTCTATCGATTTCGGGGGGAACTGGTCGCCTGATGGATTTGCGATTTCACCGCTTTCACTTCGGCCACGGTCTTTTTGAGAGATTTGCGGAGATCATGGATCTCGCTTTTGCCAGTGGCGTTCCTCCGAGTTTGTCGGCGCTGGTCGCGATGGATCCGAGCTTGATCCTCCGCGAGTTCTTCCTGCCATCCAGTAGAGTTCTTCCTCCTCTTCGTCATGGGCCTCGAAGGATACCGTGCGCGGCGAGGACTGGCCGGTCCTCCTAGGGTTGATGTCAGCGTCTTCGCCGGAAGGATCCGATTGGTGGCTGATATCCAGATTGATCGCCGGCGTCGCTTCTTGTTTCCGTAGCGGGGTGGAAGGTTCAGTGAGTCGTTTGCCTTTGAGCCGTTTCCTCGGGGAGTGGGCTCTTCGGGCATCTTTTTCGTGCTCGGAAGATCCGAAGTCGAGTCTTCTGCAGCATGGCGTGCCTTGAGTGGATCCGCCGGCAACTTGCTCCCTCGCTGATTAAGGTGTCGACCTGTTTTGCGGCGAGGTTATCAGCTTGTCTGTTGTTCGCCCGTTCTGGGCGGAGGTGAACATTCCCTCATTTGTCCGGCCTCGGTGTTTGCATCAGCAGTGGCTGTGGGCGTATCTCCAGCTGGAGTCTTCTCAATTCTCAGCGTTGGCGTCGGCGGGTGTTCCGTCTGGCGTTGGCTGGTCTTTAGTGGCGTCAGTGAACATGATCGGCGTGTGCGTTCTGAGATAGATAGATTCGTAACCCACCTTCCTTCTAGCCAAACTGGGAACCGAAATTCACCGTCAATTTCCGATAAGCGATTTGTGGAGGAAAACCGAAGTTAACCCGATCTTCCTTGAAGGTCCGGATATCTGATGGGCCACACACGATACAATCAATGGAGATAAAAGTTGTAAAATGAAAATCGTAAAATAGAAGCGAAGGAGATCTTATTTCTGAATTGGCGTTTGGCGTGAACAACGTGTAAAGAAATAAGCTACAAGAGCCGAAAGGTCCGCTAGTCCGGCCTAGATCTATCCTAGTTGAGTGCATGGCTTCAGTGAGTGAACGAGAAAAGAATGCTAAAAGCGCTCTAAGTGCTAAGTGCTCTGGAAGTTTGGTGATGATTTGCTCTCAAAGCTCTCCTTATATACTCTTCTTCTATCTTCTTGGGCTGAATCGGACTTTTCCATTTTCGTCTATCTTCGTTTATCGGAAACTTGACATTTATCTTGGAAAATTGACATTTATCTTCTGGAAACTTGACATTTATCTCTTATGTGAGGATAAGGATAAACCGTCATAGTTATCCTTCCTTTCGGAAAAAATCGTAAGTGGGCTGTTTTGGCCACGTCGGGCCGTTAGAACGTTTTACGGTTTTGAAGAATAAGTCTTTGAAGGTTTGAATTTCGAAGGAATCCCATTCCTTATAGTCGAGATGTTTGGTGTTTAGAATAACCGTGATCGTACCAATCTCACGAAAATTGATCCAAACAAGCTAAGATGGGATCAGACCGAGTATGATGGGACGAGACCAGGACGAGGCCGTCGACCGCGCCAGGCGGGTGCCGCCAGCGCCAGGCGGCTTGCGGAGCAGCGTGCCGCGCCAGGCGAGTGCCGCGGCGCCAGGCGGCCAGCGTGGCGATGCGCCCGGCATGGGCGAAGTGCGCGCCAGGCCAGCCAGCTAGGCAGCGTACCGTGGCGCCAGGCCGAGTGCCGCCGGGCAGGGGCGGCTCAGCGTGGCCGCGATGTCGCCAGGCCGTCTTCTTGCGTCCGTGGGTTTTCCGTTGTTCGATCTTTCCCCGTTAGTCGTTCGTGCGGGAAATCTTTGAGTTTGGATGGATCTTTAGCGTAGATTTCGAGATAACCGTTTTCAAGGGTTTGAGTAATGTGGCCGAACTTTAGGCGTTTAAAATATGAACTTTTAAACAATCGAAAGCTGCGGAAGAATCATTGTAGTTTGCGGACAATCCGGACATGGGTTTAA
>JAEACV010001039.1:0-56433 GCA_016432835.1 Brassica nigra
GGGTTGTTGCCGTATGCCAGGTCGGGTTCTCGTTCGCCATGTGGATTCTTCTGTCGCCTGCGGGTTCCGCTTCGCCCCGACCTTCCCTCCGTTGACCGCTCGTATGGAAATCTTTGAGTTTGAAAGATCTTTAGCCGCTGATTTCGAGATAACCGCTGACTTCAACATTCTTCACAAGTGATTGTCCCACAATAGCCAACATCCAATGGAGATTTTAGAGGATAGGAGACAGATTTGTTCACATGCATGAGGGTGACCTTCTTGTTGGGAAAGTCAATGCATGCACCAACTGTAGTGAGGGAAAGGAGTGCCAAGGATCAAAGGGACTCTCGTGATGCCATCTTTAAAGTGAGGCCATGGGTATGGTGGGATCCAATCTTCAAGGGAAAGTCCTTAATGATGCCAGTTGGGGTTGTAGAAGAAGAATCCCCAAATGTGAGAGAAGAAGTGTCTGGTTCCATGCTTTCAATCCCAAGACTCTTCACCATATCCAAGGAAATGACATTGACATTGGCACCACTATAAACAAGAGCATCATCCATAGTTATCTTACCAAGGGAGCAAGACAAGGTGAACTTCCCTTGAGACTCAAGCTTAGGGAGGGAATTTGGAGGGATTGGTGGATCAATCTTCAGGATGGAGATGTCCAAAAGCACAGCTACTTCAGCTTGGTGGTCTAGAATGTCCTTGATGAGCATCATCTGGACATGAGCTTCACGCATACCCGAGATCTCTGGAAGCTTGACTCCAACATCACTAAGATCTTTCTTGAACTTTGAGATCACCTTCTTCTGAGCTTTGGTGACAACTCTTTGAGGAAAAGGGAGCTTATCATAGGGTGATAACTCAACCTCAGTGTCTTCTTTCTTCACCTCTTTCAGCTTGTGGTCAGCACTCTTCTCAACTGGTGTCTAAGCCTTTGGCTCATCCCATTTCAGAATCTGTACTTCAACCTTCTTGGCAGCCTGCTTCACATCCTTAGCCTCAGTTGTGGCCACAACTAATCTCTGAACATTTCCACTCTGAGTCCCAAGAACTAGCCTTTCAATCTCATCCACCTCTTTCTCATGATCACTTAGCTCAATCTCTCAAGAAGTAGTACAGAGGACAACATTGCAAGACTCCTTGGGATTCTTCTCTGGTTTTCCTGGTAGAGATCCCATTTGGCTCTTGGAAGATGAAGAAATAGAGGCAACCTGGCTCTCCAAAGCTTTGAGATGAGAGGCAAGTTGCATATACTTGTTGTTGAGGTCAGAATAGGTCCCATCAATCTTTGCATGGATGTTCTTGAACTCATCTCCAATGTTCTTAGCATTTTCTCTCTGAGCTTCTACGATTTGGTTGAACATGGACTCCATATTTGAACTTGGAGCTTGAGCTTGAGAAGAGCTTCCTTGAGGCTGAGTAGGCTGGTTGGCTTGAGGATAGTTTTGCTTGGCTTGGTAACCTCCTTACTGATTGTTGTAGTAAGGCCTTCGCTGATAGTTGTTTTGGTACTGAAAATTGGGCTCTTTCCTGTACCATGTGCCATTAGCATTGATGAAGCACAGCTCCTCTTGACCTTCTAAACCATCAACCTGATTAGTCCCAGTAGGCTGCTTTTGTTTCTGGTCCCCATTGAGTTAATCTGCTCCTGCTAGCCTTCTATGCAATAATCTTGTCCAACTTCTTTTGGAGAGATTTCAGCTCCTTCCTTGTGTGCTGATCATATTCATCAGTGCCTCTGTTGTCCCTATCATGCTCCTCATTGTAGACTGACTCACTCTTGGCCATATTCTCTACCAGCTCCTCTGCATCCTGCTCAGTTCTGCCCTAGAAAAACCCATTGCTGGCTGTGTCTAATCTGCTCCTGAACCTGGAAGAGCACCTCTGTAGAAGGTACTAAGCAAACTCTCCTTGGTGAAGCCATGATGTGGGCATTGAGACCAAGCCCTTGAACATCTCCCATGCTTCACTAAAGCCCTTAGGTTCTTCTGCTGAAAGCTAGAGATCTCATTTCTGATCTTGGTTGTTCTTGAGGTAGAGAAGAAATTCTCTAGGAATGCCTTCTTGCACTCATTCCAAGTTGTGATAGAGTCACTTGGAAGAGTCTTCTCCCATTGATGTGCCTTGTCTCCCAAAAGAAGGGAACTCAGCATGAGAGCATCTTCAGAGACTCCATTAGTCTTGGACAAGCTACAGAAGTTTCAAATGTGTCCAAGTTATCAAGGGATCCTCCACAGCAGGCCATGAAACTTGTTGTTCTCAATCAAATGCAACAGCCCTGATTTGATCTCAAAGTTGTTGTTCTCCACAGCTGGTGCTCTGATCCCCAACCTATGACCATGAGTGTGAGGTTGTTCATAGGCTCCAATGGTTCTAGCTTGCCGCTGTGGCTGTTGTGGTTGGCGCTGTGGTCTTATGTTGTCAGCTCTTGGACCATTGCCCCCTAGGGCATCACCATCTTGAGGCTGATTCTCCATATCAATCCCCAATCTCTGCAAGTGAGCTTGTTGCTATTCTTCTCTTCTCTTTCTTGCAATCTCCCTCTCAAGTGTAGCAATTTCTTCAGCAGTGGGAATCAAGTTTGATGCACCTCAGCTTCTAGTTATTATACACCTGAAATGCAAAGGGAAAAGAACAAGGAGAAGGAATAACAAAATAAAAGAAAATGACTGTGGGAACCGAAATTCACACCGTCAATTTTCGATAAAGATTTGTGGAGGAAAACGAGTTAACCCGATCTTCCTTGAAGGTCCCGATATTCGCGGGCCGCATTGCAACAATCAAATAAAGTTGCGGAAAATAGAAATCGTAAAATTGAGCGAAAAGATCTTATTTCTGAATTCTCGCTTGAGCGCAGTACAACAAGAAAAAACCGGCCGTAAGGGCTGTCGAGTCCGCTAGTCTGGTCGCCTAAGTCTATCCTAGTTGAGTCGCAGCTTCGCTAGTGAAAGCGAAAAGAATGCTAAATCACTAAGTGCTAAGTGCTTGAAAGTTTGTGATCTGGTTTGCTTCTTGCTCAAAGCTCTCCTTATATACTCGCCCTATGACGGCCTATCTTCTCGCTGGCTGAGTCGGGCTTTTTCCATTTTCGTCCATCTTCGTGTTTATCGGGAAACTTGACATTTATCTTCGGAAATCTTGACATTTATCTTCTGGAAACTTGATATTTATCTTCTGGAAACTTGACATTTATCTCTTATGTGAGGATAAAGATAAACCGTCATAGTTATCCTTCCTTCGAAAATCGTCGGGCCGTTTTGGCACGCTGGCCGCTTTAGGCGTTTTACGGTTTTCGAAAGGACAGTCTTTGAAGGTTTCGGTGTTTTCCGAAGGAACCTCAATTCCTTGTTTTAGTCGAGAAAGTGGCGTTCTAGAGTAACCGTGATCATACCAAACTTGCGTAGATCCAAACAAGCTAATATGGGATCGAACCGGCACGAGGACCGAGACCGGACGCTGCGGACCGACGCCAGGTCATCCATCGCGGCGCTGGATGCCGGCCGCCATAGGCGCCGCTGGCCTTAGCGCTGCTGGTGCCGCCGGCGCGGCGGCCAGGTTGCAGGCCGCGCCAGGCGCCAGGCGGACGGTGCCGCTGTGCCAGGTGGTGCCGCCGGCGCCAGGCGCCGCCTGCGTGCCGGGCGCCAGGCCGGGGCGAAGCGAAGCTGTCTGCCACCGGCGGTACCGGGGCCGCTGGCGCCAGCGTCAAAAAGCCGTGCGCCAGGGCGGTGCCGCCAGCCGCTCAGGCCCTGCAATCATAAGGCCGGCGCCAGGTTTGCGTGCCGCCGGTGCCAGGCCAGCCCGCCCCTGGCGCCAGGCCGGTGTTGGCCAGGCCAGCCCAGCCGCTGCCGCCGGCGCCAGGCCAGCCCGCCGCCGTCCAGTGCCAGCTGGCCCCGCCGCCGGTGCCAGGCGCCTTGCCGCCTGTGGGTTTTTTCGTTCGATCTCCCTAGTCGCTTATGGGAAATCTTTTGAGTTTGGGAGGGTCTTGATGATAGAACTTTTCAGATTCTAATCAAATGATGTAGTATATAAGACTGTCGAACCAGTCCTAAGTGACAATGAAACAGAGGAATGCAAGCCTATGCTCAATCTAAATGCAACCATTAGAGAGAATGATGATTAAACTAGAACAATAAGTAAAACACAACAAAAGCAAACTTTCTTTCTTATGAGGAGAATGAGACCCATGGGTGTAGGGACTTGATATCAAATGATTAAGTTTCAATCCAAGATGCTAACTTTTCAATCAATCTAATCCTTATGCCTAGACAACTAAACTAAGCAAGCTTTATCCCTAGATGAATGCTCTTTTGCTATGATCACCCAAGTACACCAAATCCCTTTGGCTGTAATGATCAAAGCAAACAATGAGAATGAGTCTAATAGCAATCCTAGCCTCTAAGACAACTAATCCCTTAGGCAAAGAAAAAAGCATAGATGAGTTGGTTCAGGCATTTCATAGAACACCTTCCGGGCATGAAATGCTTATAGCTCTATGTTTGAGAGGCCAACTCAAATATAGCTTTAAAAACACCAAATCTATGCAAGGAAATGATAGATCTAATACTAGACACCTTGGATCTAACTTAATCACTCTCTATCACCCTAACCCATGGATCTTAGAAGAATCTACTCACTAATCCACATGCTTATTCTTAAACCCATGAGAGATTCAAGCATAAACATATAGAGAAAGAAAAGGAGATGAGATAAACAATCAAGAACACAGATGAGATGAGATTAATAAATCAAAGATGAAGCTTTACTCAAAGGTTTTGTTCTTAGATCATAAATAACATAAGTCCCATCTTAGGGATAACAAGGGTACTTATAGTTAGGCTTAAAAGCCCTAGAAACATAGAATAAAATTACTAAAAAGTCCCTAGAAGCAATAGGTCTCGACCAATGGGAAGTCAGCATGAAAAACGCCAGGGACGTGGCTGGACGGTCCGGGCCGCGCATGCTTGGCCGCGCAGTTCTTGTCTGGCCGTTGCTCGTCCCGCGCGGGTATGCTGGCATGGTCGTCCCGTCCCGCTGCTTGTACAACTCCGTCTGGTCTCGTCCCCCGCGGGTACCACGTACCGCTCAGCTCAGGCCGCGCATCCGGACGCTCTTGTTCGTCTCGCCCCACGCGGGTACCACGCATCGCCAGCTGGCCGCTGGCCCGACGCTTTGTTCGCTTCGCCCCGCTGGTACCACGTACCGCCAGCTCAGGCAGCGGCACGCGACGCTTTGTTCGCTCGCGCTGGTACCGCTGCATCGCCGACTCAGGCCGCATGTCCGGATGCTTTAGTCCACCCGTATGGTATGTCTTGTCCCGCTGGTAAGGTAACCCGAGCAGATTAGGCCGCGCATGGTCTTGCTTCAGCTTGTCCGTGCGGTGTGATCTGTACCGCGGTGGTGGTCCTGCAGATCAGGCCGTGGCGTCCGTATGTTCGCGGGTCCTCATGCGCTGGAGATCTTGGCCGAGCATGTCCGTCCGGTGCTGCATCGCCTGGCATCATTCCTTCGTCCTGTGGCGGGCTGGTCAGGCTGAGTGTGCTGACCCGGATGCACTGACATGCCTTCACTCAAATAATCATAACTCCTCCAATATTGCTTCAAATGGCTTGAAATCACTCCCAATGGAAAGCTAACTCAAGATACTATTTCCCCACCAAATCTTATCACAGAAAGACTTCTTTATGGCCATCGTCCAAGTCCATCTTTCACCCTTCCTTTTGTAACAAAGTACCCTCAAACACCTTCAAATTCTCCAAAGTACACTCCAAGACCTGATAAAGACTTATGAATGCAAAATGAACCTAAATATGCCTAATGCCTAAACTAGAAGGGATAAAATGCACAAAATGGAAGGCTAAAACAATGAAAATATGCAAGACATCAACTCCCCCACACTAGTCCTTTACTTGTCCACAAGTAAACTTGCAAGGACTAAGGAGGAGAGGTTTGAAGGAGGGACTCATAGCCAAAAGAATGCTCTTCTTAGTTCTCAACTTGATAACCTTATATAAACATACCAAGTAGCAGGAGCAAAAACTCAATCCAGCTCTAACTTAACAAGGCCTATCTTAACTCCTTTGATCCCTACACTTACTCATCATGAATCCACAACCCACAATTCCATTTGCCCTCTAACAATCATTAAGCAAACTCAAAAGACTTCTTGCAAATGGTCAAATGGTCCAAGTCATTTGGTTTGGTGGTAGAAGGTTTCATTCAAGTGAAACAAGGGGTTCAAAGGGATCTTTCAAGGGGTGGTTCACACTCAAAACAAGTAGCCTTGACATTGCACATAATATATCTAAGAAAGGGATCAACTCATGCATACAATGCTCAATCTCCATTGTTCTACCCTTTCCCAAATACATAAATTACATCCTTATTCCCAATGCCAAAATACCACTCACATCTCTCACCCAAAGATTTCCCCAAATGTTCAAGATATTTTTCATTTGAAACTCTTCTTAATGAAGTCTACAAGGGAATTTACACAATTCAAACTCTTTTCAACTCTTTCTAGATATTGCTAGCCCCTTTCATTATTATTATTATTTTTAATATGGGGCCAAGACTTTTCAAACTACTTGGAGCTTACAATCTTTCATTCCTCTTATCCCTTAGACTTAATCACTTATAACAATAGAGTCTCATGAGTCAACCTTTTCTTTCATAAACCTTTCATTTCCTCAAGATCATACCATACAACACTCACCCCATCCTAGAAGCTAGACATTAATGAGTGTCTAATCTAGCTAAAATGGAGATCAAGCATTGTCGTTCCCAATACTCTCAACATTATGCACATGTAAAGCTTTCCAAAGAAGGCCTCACTCAACAAATAATGAAAGCTTGAAAGGAGGTAAGGGTTTTAGGTGTGGAGTGCCACTTGAGCTTGTCCAAAAGATAGACAAAGAATGGGAGGGACAACTCAAGTGTTCTATCCATGACTTAGTACAAGGGACCATGAGCAAGAGACTAGAGTCTAAATATGACAGGAGCAAACTTCAAAGAGATGGCATCAATCAATCAAATAAGCTTTAGGAAGAGATTTCAAGGCAAAAGTTTACAAGCCATCCTAAGATTGCTCAAGCTACTTACTATGCTTATGAAGGGTATCACTTTAAGAACTTAGCATGAGCATCTTTTCAAGGCAACTATCATCCTTGTCCCCTTATGCATGATCAACCTATATGATGATTTTTCTTTTTTTTTATGCAAGTGAGTGATCTAGACTCAATCCTAATGCAACTACATGATTCTTTTGTGATTTTCAAATTTTTCAAATTTTATGGATTTTCTATGCAATAACTATCTACAAATGCATGCTTATGACATAAAACACAAGATGATCAGCAACTTTACACCTCCCACACTTAATTCACAGTCTCTGTGTTTGTTAAATGTGGAGAAGGGTCTAAAGAAAGAAGGTAAAATGAAAACTAAATGAAATGATGAGTGGTATATACAGTGGTCAGGAAGTGGAGTACCTCATGGAGCATGGGATGAGGCGGATGCCTCACCCTCAGAGTCATTTTCATCATCAGTGGTGCTTAGGCTGGGTGACTTGTTTCGGACGCGGATGGGGCGATGTAGGGTTCCTCAAGCGGCGGAGAGCTTGTTTCTGTGTCCGTGGCTCAGAAGGGTCATGAAGTGGCTGAAGAGGCGGGGCAGTGAAAGCATCAAGATCAAAATCCTCAGCTCTACAGCCAGCTACAGCTCCCCGGGCTAGAACATCAGCTACTTGCTTCTTGAAGTGAGCGGCTGCAGCTTGCGCCAGTTCTTCTCAGCTCTTTGCACTTGTTGGTGAGCTTGAAGATAGTCTATCTTGAGCTCTGTTCCACCTCTGAAGGGTACTGATCTGGTCATGAGCTTGCCGAATAGGACCAAGAGGTAAAGCACCGGTGCATTGGTCAAACTTGTAACGAGGAGGACCAAAAAGATGTGCAGTGGCTCTGCTAGAGTGTCCCGATCATATTGTTCCACCTTGCGGCTGCCTTTTCACCTCTTGGAAGAGCCATGGGGCCTAAAGCGCCATGAGGTCCCAGCAAGTGCCTCTCACTAATGTCAAATCTTATGGCTCCTGGAGTGGTCAAGGTAGTGAGGGATAGTTGGGAAGGAGCAGCTCAACCTTTGTGGTACCTCTCAAATATGAATAAACACACCGCCCATTAAACCTTCCAGAGAGAAAATGAGCTGACTTCAGGTATTGGAGATCCAAAAAATTGGGGCCAGCTGCATCATTTCCCAAGCTAATCCCTTGGTAAGCAAGCAATGGTGTTATCAAGCCACCAATTCCAATCTGAGCTCCAGGGTCTCTGTTTGTCCAGCTCCAACGCTTGTAATACATGAGGCGCTTCACAAAGAATCCCACCATGCCAAAATCCTTGTAGAAATCACTAGGAACCAAAGGGAGATGAGGCTGTAATGCATAGTGCTGGACAGCTTGGTGCAGGAATTTCACTTCATCTCCAAAGACTGTTCCCACTTCCTTCCTGGGGAACAATGTATGCACAAGCAATCTGTGGAGATATCGCACTGAAGGGTGTCGGATGGAGGCATTCTTGTCGCGGTTGGAACTCCTTGTCTTGCCTGTTAACAACCTCCAAGTAAGGTGTGTGATGTTCATCTCTTTTTGACCTAGCAAGCTTGGGAAAAGAAGGATTTTCTGGTCTTGAAACCCAAGCACTTCCTCAATTTCCTTGAATGACATTGAGTAGGCTCTCCCATCAATCTTGAAGTGTATCATACCCCATCCTTGCTCCACATTCTTGGAGGTGTGAAAGGTGGCTTGAAGTGATGACAGGAATTGGCAAGAGACTTCTTTATAAGTTGGATAGGCCATAGTGTAAAAACTGCTCATACTCATGTAGCCTAGCATCTCCTTGATATCATCTTCAATTGACAACTCCTTGAGGGTTTGTTTATCAGCGAATCTGGTTGGTGGCCAAGAGACACCTTTCCTCATTGCTCTAACAGCTCCTCTTCTGTGGGTGTCTTCTGCCTGTCCCTTTTATCATTGAAGGACTCTGTTGAGTTAGGGTCATACTCAGCCTCACTGTCATCCTCAGAATGCTCCTCTTCAGCATTTGCACCCTCTTGCTCTATGGGAGGAGGTTCTATAGTCTTTCTTGGCCTTGGCTCTTATGGTGGGAGCTGGTTCATTTGCACCATCTTTGGTGCCTTTCTCCAAAACCAAAGCTCTCAACTTGGTGCTCCTAGGCTCTTGCTCTCTTTGAGGGGCTTGCTTGTGAGCAATGTCAGCCACACTCTCCTCAACCATAACTCTTTTCCATCTCTCTTGGCCTGTGCTTTCTTTCTTAGCATGGCCAAAGTTTGCTGCCTACGCTCCTCTTCTGATTCAGGCATGGAGCCAAGTTCTTTCCTAATCTGAGCAGTCACCCTCCTTTCAGCCTGCTCTTTCTCTTCCATTATTTGAGCCGTTCTTTCTCCCCATTGTTCCTGAAAATTCAATCCTTGGAAATAGGGTGAGAAAGAGACAATCATCACAAACACAATCTAGCTCTAGCAAGATAATCAATCTCAATAGGAACTAGAATAATGAAGCAAGATCATCAATCTCAATCATGAAGACAAGCAAGCAATAGCTAAGAAGGAAGCTCTCATGCTCAAAATAATTTTTATAGAGCACAAGAACTTCAAACTAGCCAAAATCAAATTAACCAGAGCTCAGCTTGAAATGGGACCAAATCAACCTTCAACACCAATTATTTCACCCATCTAGCTCAATAACAACCCTAAGTAAGCTAGAATTGAAAAAGCCCCAAATCTCATGAACCTAATTTGCCAAAGTTCAAATTAATCTTAATTCCACCATGAAATCAACTACCCAGCATGATATATAAGCTTTCCTAGTCTAAATTACAAGAATCTAGCAAGAAAAGGCTCAAATTTCAAGTTCAAATTTTAGGGTTCATGAGGGTTACGAATTTGAACTTAGAGATACCATACCTTGCTTTGGATGAAGGATAAAGATGAAAAGGTTCAAGGAATTAGGTCTAGGGAAGAAGGTCTTGATGTGGGAAAAGGAAATTTATGATTTGGTTGAGATTTGGCAAAGTTATGTGAATTTGTGTTCTTGGAGGCTAGAGAGGATTTTGATGTGAGGAAGAAGAAGAAATGAGGAAAGAGAGGGTGGCTTAGGGTTTTAAAGTGTGTTTGGATCGGGTAAAAGGGTTCTGGGGTGCATGCGGGTTTGGGTCGGAATAAAGAGAAAATACTTACCTGGGTCGGCGGGTCGTGCTGGTTGGGACGCGGTCGCTGGTTGAGTGAGTGGAGAGTGACCAGCGTGGTCTTGCCCGTCCGTCTCGTGTCCGTCCAGCCTTCCGTACCAGCGTGCATCCATCCGCGCATTCGCCCGCGTTCGGATCATCCGACAGCTTCGTCCGTCCGCACCTACCAGCGGTGCATCCATCCGCGCATTCGCCCCGCGTTCGGATCATCCGGCAGCTTCGTCCGTCCACCTACCAGCGGTGCATCCATCGCGCATATCTGACCGCGCATCTCCTGTCCTGATTGGTCCGGCCGTCCGGCGGGTAACACGTCTCGCATCTCAGACCGCGCCTCACGTTCTGATTGGTCCGCCGTCCGCGGGTAACACGCGCGCAGACCAGCGTTTCAGAACTAAGGCAGTCGGTTCTCTAACCGACCCCCTTTTTTTATTATTCTTCCCACTCATGCACACCATCTGCATCCCACTGATCTCCCATCGTCCAAAAGCTTGAAAATAAATCCTAATGCAATATTTACAAGGATAACCATGGGACTTCCTCCCAAGTGAGCTTGTTTAAAGTCACTAGCTTGACTTTGCCTCCTTTGAGGTTAGGCAATGGGAGCATCAGAGAGTGGGGTTGATGTCCCATCCTCCTTTGGTACCGAGGCCATGTATTCCTTGAGTCTTTGGCCATTCACTGTGAAGTCTCCACCATCCTTGTTCCAAAGCACAATGGCTCCATAGGGTCTCACTTCTTTGATCACAAATGGACCAGACCACCTTGACTTTAGCTTTCCTGGAAACAGCTTCAGTCTAGAGTTGTAGAAAGCACTTGATCTCCTGCCTTGAACTCTCTCTTGAGGATGTGCCTGTCATGGAAAGCCTTTGTCTTTTCCTTGTAGATCCTTGAGTTCTCAAAGCATCCATCCTTATCTCATCCAGCTCATTGAGTTGAAGAAGTCTCTTCTCCTTTGCACACTTGATGTCAAAGTTTAAAAGCTTCACAGCCCACAATGCCTTGTATTCAAGCTCAACTGGTAGGTGGCAAGACTTTCCATAGACAATGTTGAAGGAGTGGTGCCTAGAGGAGTCTTGAATGCTGTTCTATATGCCCAAAGAGCATCATCAAGCTTGGCTGACCAATCCTTCCTCTTGGTTCCTACAACCTTTCCAAGATTCCCTTGATTTGCTTGTTGGAGACTTCCACTTGGCCACTTGTTTGAGGATGATAAGGTGTTGCAACCTTGTGCTTTACTCCATTCCTCTTGAGAGACTCTCAAATACCTTGTTGATGAAGTGTGAACCACCATCACTTATTACCACTCTTGGAACTCCAAACCTTGGGAAAATAGTGCTTTTGAACATTTTGACCACTACTCTTGAATCATTTGTAGGACTTGCTATCGCTTCCACCCACTTTGATACATAGTCCACAGCCACCAAGATGTATTTGTTGCCATAGGAAGAGGGAAGGGTCCCATGAAATCAATCCCCAAACATCAAACACTTCCACTTCAAGGATTGGGTTCTGAGGCATCTCATTCCTTTTAGTAATGTTCCCACTCCTTTGGCAAGAGTCACATCTTGAAATGAAGTCTTGTGAGTCCCTGAACATGTGTGGCCACCAAAATCCAGCTTGTAACACTTTTGAGACAGTCTTGAATGGAGCAAAGTGGCCTCCATAGGAAGATCCATGGCAATGTGAGAGGATTCCTTCAACTTCTTCTTCAGCCACCACTCTTCTATAAATCTGATCCTTGCATAGGGTGTAGAGGTATGGTTCATCCCAATAGTATCTCTTCAAATCTTTGTAGAACTTCTTCTTCTCATACCCTGCAAGTCCCAATGGTTCCTTTCCAGTGGCTAAGTAGTTAACCAAATCAGCATACCAAGGTCCCTTCTCTTCAGCTGCCTTAACCTCTTCAATCTTTTCCCAGTCTCAATGACTGCCACCACTGACATGATGGCCAAGACATGCTCTTCTCTGAGGCCCTCATCAATAGGGATTCCACCTTCAATTCTCAACCTGGACAAGTGATCAGCAACTCCATTCTCAATCCCTGGCTTGTCTCTAATCTCCAAGTCAAACTCTTGAAGCAAAAGGATCCACCTTAGTAGTCTTGGCTTGGCATCCTTCTTTGCTAGGAGATGTCTCAAAGCTGCATGGTCAGTATACACAATGACCTTAGAACCCACCAGGTAGCTTCTGAATTTCTCAAAGGCGAAGACAATGGCCAGCATCTCCTTCTCTGTTGTGGCATACCTCATCTGTGCATCATTCAATGTTTGGCTAGCATAATAAATCACATGAGTTTTGCCATCCTTCTTCTGCCCAGGACAGCCCCAACAGCAAAATCACTAGCATCACACATTATCTCAAAGGGAGGTCCCAATCAGGTGGCTGAACAATGGGAGCACTAACAAGGTCACCCTTTATCTTCTTGAAAGCCTCAAGACAATCTTCATCAAAGCTGAAAGCAGCCTCCTTGCACAGCAACTTGGTCATTGGTCTAGCAATCTTTGAGAAGTCCTTGATGAATCTTCTATAGAATCCAGCATGGCCAAGGAAGCTCCTGATGTCTTTCACTGTCTTTGGTGGGGCAAGCTGACCATCACCTCAATCTTAGCTTTGTCCACTTCAATACCCTTTTCTGAAATCTTGTGTCCCAGCACAATCCCTCTTTGACCATGAAATGACACTTCTCCCAATTCAGCACTAGGTTGGTGTCTTCACATCTCTGTAGGACCCTGCACAAGTTGGACAAACAAGCAGAAAACGAAGATCCGTAGACAGAGAAATCATCCATGAATACCTCCACTATATCCTCAATGAGATCCGAGAAGATAGACATCATGCACCTTTGAAAGGTTGCTGGAGCATTACATAACCCAAATGGCATCCTTCGATAAGCAAAGGTGCCATAGGGCATGTGAATGTTGTCTTCTCTTGATCATTGGGATGTATGGGGATTTGGAAGAACCCTGAATACCCATCAAGAAAACAATAGAAAGGATGGTTTGCAAGTCTCTCAAGCATTTGATCAATGAATGGCAATGGAAAGTGATCTTTTCTAGATGCTGAGTTGAGCTTTCTATAATCAATACACATCCTATGGCCAGTTATGGTTCTAGTTGGTATCAATTCATCCTTGTCATTTTTAACCACAGTGATACCACCCTTCTTTGGAACTACATGCACAGGAGATACCCATTTAGAATCTGAAATAGGGTAGATAACACCAGCATCTAAGAGCTTGAGAATCTCCTTCTTTACAACATCTTTAAGGTTAGGATTCAACCTCCTTTGATGTTCTATAGAAGTCATTGATTCATCCTCTAGATGTATCCTATGCATGCACAAAGAAGGTGATATCCCCTTAATATCATCTAGTGAGTATCCAATGGCTTTTCTAAACCTTTTAAGTGCATTTAAAAGTTGAGAAAGCTCAAGTTCAGTAAGTTCACTACTCACAATGACAGGATATGTCTCATTAGGGCCTAGAAATGCGCACCTTACACCATGGGGAAGAGGTTTTAGCTCCACTTTTGGTGCCTTGAGCTCACTCCAATCATCTTGTTTGGTGTTCTCTTGTTGAGTGGCTGAAACAGCTTGATGCCTCTTGTTTAAGCTCCTCATACTGGCCTCTATCAGCAATCTTCTTTGAGAATCCAGCATGGCTGCAATAGCCTCACTCTCCTTGTTCTCAACCACTTGGACCTCTTTATCCACTGTCAAAGCATGCTGCAAAGGGTCCTCTATTGTCAACTCTCCACGTGCCAATTCCTCAAGGAGCTCATCAGCAAGAGCTTCCATCTCCTCTATGTAGAACACTTGGCCTTGCACAGTTGACCTCTTCATTACCTCGTTGACATCAAAATGGAGAGTGTGCTCTTTCCCAAATGAAGATCAATCTTGCCTTCCTTCACATTGATAAGGGCTCCTGCTGTGGCTAAGAATGGTCTTCCAAGGATCAAGGGTCTCTAGCTTCTTCATCCATCTCAAGAACAACAAAATCAGTGGGGATTTCACAATTTCCCACCATTACAGGAGGTCTTCAAGGATACCAATGGGAATTTGACTGAGCGGTCAGCAAGCACCAAAGAGAGTTTGCACTTCTTGTATTGGCTAAACCCAAGCTTCTTGGCAACAGATAGAGGCATGAGACTGACACTAGCTCCCAAATCACATAGACATCTCTCAAACATCAAAGGACCAATGGCACAAGGTAGAGTAAAGCAGCCTGGATCCTCTAACTTCTTAGGGATTGTCAATCTCTGGATGATGGCACTGCACTCATGAGTAAGAACCATCATGCCTTCCATTTCCCTCTTCTTGGCAGCTACAGCATCCTTCAAGAACTTGCTGTATTGAGGGACAAGCATGAAGGCATCAATGATTGGCATTGTTACTTGAACTTCACTCAATTGCTTCTCAAAGAGTGCTTTGTACTTCTCAAAAGTTGCCTCTTGAATCTTCCAGGAAATGGCAGCTTAGGTTCATAGGAGGAGGAACAAAGAAGACTCTTTGTTGGAGTAGCAACTTCACCATTTTTGGTGTTTTCTTCTCTTCTCCAACCTTTCCTTTACCCTTAGCTTCAACAATCTTTTCTAGAATCTCCTCATCAACTTTTTCATCCACAATCACAACATCATCATCAATGTTGATAGCCACCCCCACTTAGTTTCTCACCATCCTTGGGGAGAGTTCTTGAGGTAGCTCTCTACCACTTCTCAAAGTGATTGCCTTCATTGGTTCTTTGGGGTTTTGCTCTGGCTTTCCTGGTAATGTTCCTTGTTGGCGACTTGGCTGAGAGTTCATTGAAGCAAACTGATTCTCCAAAGCTCTAATCTTGTTGTTCAGCTCAGTGTAACTGCTGTCAATCTTGGAGTGAACAGTCTTGAACTCATAGCCAATGTCTTTGGCTGCTCTAGCTTGTCCTTCCAATAGTTGTTTGAACATAGCTTCCATAGATGAATCTGGAGCTTTAGCTTGGGAAGAGCTACCTTGAGCTTGAGTAGATTGATTTCCATGGTTTGCAAAACCAGGAGGAGGATTCTGCCTAGGCTGGTA
Organism: Brassica nigra; assembly: GCA_016432835.1. Lineage (NCBI taxonomy): Eukaryota > Viridiplantae > Streptophyta > Magnoliopsida > Brassicales > Brassicaceae > Brassica > Brassica nigra. The sequence goes on from JAEACV010001039.1 coordinate 15,288, forward strand.
GTTCCCTTGCTGAGTGTTTTGATTTGGTTGATAACCTCCTTGCTGGTTGTTGGTGTAACCTCCTTGCTGGTTGTTGGGGTAAGACCTTTGCTGGTAATTGTTGTACTGAAAGTTAGGTTCCTTTCTGTACCAAGAACCATTGTTGTTGATGAAGCAAAGCTCTTCTTGCCCTTCTAACCCTTCAACTTCATTAACCTTAGGAGGAGTTTCTTGATTTGGACCACCCACAAGGTCAATCTGCTCCTGCTTGGCTTGGTTAGCAATCAGCAAGTCTATCTTCTCTTGCAAGGATTTTATTTCCTTCTTGGTCTGGTTGTCATCAGCTCTGGTTGTTCTATCAGCCCTGTCATGTTCTCCACTGTAGACTGAATCACTCTTGACCATGTTGTCCACCAGCTCCTCAGCATCTTCTTCAGACCTGCCCAGGAAGAAACCATTGCTTGCTGTATCCAATCTTGCTCTAAACTCAAGAAGGGCACCTCTATAGAATGTGCTCAGTAAACTCTCCTTTGAGAAGCCATGGTGTGGGCACTTAGCTTGATATCCCTTGAACCTTTCCCATGCTTCACTAAAGCTTTCCAAGTTCTTCTGCTGGAAACTAGAGATCTCATTCCTCAGCTTGGCTGTCCTTGATGTGGAGAAAATTTCTCCAAGAAGGCCTTCTTACAATCATCCCAAGTAGTGATGGAGTCACTAGGTAGAGATTTCTCCCATTGGCGTGCCTTGTCTCCTAGAGAGAATGGAAACAACTTGAGCTTGAAGGCATCTTCTGACACACCATTGGTCTTGGACAAGCCACAATAGCTATCAAACTTGTCCAAGTGATCAAATGGATCTTCTACAGCCAAGCCATGGTACTTGTTGTTTTCAATCACACTCAACAAGCCTGATTTGATCTCAAAGTTGTTAGCTTCCACAGCTGGTGCGGATGCCCGTCCTGTTGCCATGAATGTCAGGACGGTCATATGTGCCAATGGCTCTAGCTGGCGCTGTGGGTGTTGTTGTTGCTGGCTGTGGTCTAAGGTTGTCAGCTCCTTGACCATTGCCTTCTTGGGGTTGATGATCATCCATCTCAAACCCCAATCTCTGAATGTGAGCCTGTTGCTCCTCTTCTCTTCTCCTTCTTGCTATTTCCTCTCAAGTGTAGCTATCTCTTCAACAGTGGGAACCAGGTTAGTTGCACCCTGCTTCTTGTGTTCATACACCTGAAAATCAAAGGAAAATGCAAAAGGAGAATCAATATCACAAGAAAAGAAAAATGATTTAGTCTCAAGCAAGTGACTAAATCCCAATGTCACAATCAACTTAGAATTTGGCAACGGCCAATTTGATGATAGAACTTTTCAGATTCTAATCAAATGATGTAGTATATAAGATTGTCGAACCAGTCCTAAGTGACAATGAAACAGAGGAATGCAAGCCTATGCTCAATCTAAATGCAACCATTAGAGAGAATGATGATTAAACTAGAACAATAAGTAAAACACAACAAAAGCAAACTTTCTTTCTTATGAGGAGAGTGAGACCCATGGGTGTAGGGACTTGATATCAAATGATTAAGTTTCAATCCAAGATGCTAACTTTTCAATCAATCTAATCCTTATGCCTAGACAACTAAACTAAGCAAGCTCTATCCCTAGATGAATGCTCTTTGCTATGATCACCCAAGTACACCAAATCCCTTTGGCTGTAATGATCAAAGCAAACAATGAGAATGAGTCTAATAGCAATCCTAGCCTCTAAGACAACTAATCCCTTAGGCAAAGAAAGCTAAAAGCATAGATGAGTTGGTTCAGGCATTTCATAGAACACCTTCCGGGCATGAAATGCCTATAGCTCTATGTTTGAGAGGCCAACTCAAATATAGCTTTAAAAACACCAAATCTATGCAAGGAAATGATAGATCTAATACTAGACACCTTGGATCTAACTTAATCACTCTCTATCACCCTAACCCATGAATCTTAGAAGAATTTACTCACTAATCCACCTGCTTATTCTTAAACCATGAGAGATTCAAGCATAAACATATAGAGAAAGAAAGGAGATGAGATAAACAATCAAGAACACAAGATGAGAAGAGATTAATAAATCAAAGATGAAGCTTTACTCAAAGGTTTTTGTTCTTAGATCATAAATAACATAAGTCCCATCTTAAGGATAACAAGGGTACTTATAGTTAGGCTTAAAAGCCCTAGAAACATAGAATAAAATTACTAAAAAGTCCCTAGAAACAATAGGTCTCGACCAATGGGAAGTCAGCATGGAAAACGCTCAGGGATGTGGCTGGACGGTCCGGGCCGCGCATGCTTGGCCGCGCAGTTCTTGTCTGGCCGTTGCTCGTCCCGCGCGGGTATGCTGGCATGGTCGTCCCGTCCCGCGCGTATGTACAACTCCGTCTGGTCTCGTCCCGCGCGGGTACCACGTACCGCTCAGCTCAGGCCGCGCATCCGGACGCTCTTGTTCGCTCTCGCGGTACCACGCGCGCACGCAGCCGCCGCTTTCCGACGCTTTGTTCGCGTCCCGCTCGCGCCGACTCAGGCCGCATGTCCGGATGCTTTAGTCCACCCGTATGGTATGTCCTGTCCCGCGCGGGTAAGGTAACCCGAGCAGATTAGGCCGCGCATGGTCTTGCTTCAGCTTGTCCGTGCGGTGTGATCTGTACCGCGCGGGTGGGTGGTCCCGTGCAGATCAGGCCGTGCGTCCGTATGTTCGCGGGTCCTCATGCGCGGGAGATCTTGGCCGAGCATGTCCGTCCGGGTGCTGCATCGTCTGGCATCATTCCTTCGTCCTGTGCGGGCTGGTCAGGCTGAGTGTGCTGACCCGGATGTACTGACATGCCTTCACTCAAATAATCATAACTCCTCCAATATTGCTTCAAATGGCTTGAAATCACTCCCAATGGAAAGCTAACTCAAGATACTATTTCCCCACCAAATCTTATCACAGAAAGACTTCTTTATGGCCATCGTCCAAGTCCATCTTTCACCCTTCCTTTTGTAACAAAGTACCCTCAAACACCTTCAAATTCTCCAAAGTACACTCCAAGACCTGATAAAGACTTATGAATGCAAAATGAACCTAAATATGCCTAATGCCTAAACTAGAAGGGATAAAATGCACAAAATGGAAGGCTAAAACAATGAAAATATGCAAGACATCAAAGCTCTATCTCTAGATGAATGCTCATTCACAAACATATCTCAAGCATCTAATCTCTTAGGTTGAATAATATGAAAGCAATCATTAAACGAGTCCATTAGCTATCTTAACACCTTTAACAACAAATCTTAAAAGCAATGAAGAGTTTTCAGGCATTTCATGAACACCTCGGCATAAAGCCTATAGCTTTCGGGAAGAGGCCAACTCCAAAATAGCAAGAAGAACACTCTACAAGCAAGGATCAAGAAGGATCTACCCTAGAACATCTTAGATCTACACCTAATCACCCTTAGTCTTCCAAGCCCATGAATCCTAGATAGATCTACTCACTAATATCCATGGAACCTCCAATGATGATTCAAGGATAAACATGATTAGAGAAGATTACTAAAAGAATAAATGAAGAGGATCAAAGATCCAAGATTTCTTCAAGATCTAAATGTGTTTTGAGAGAAAAGAAGTTGTTCTCCTCAAGGAGATTACATAAGTATTTATACATAGGCTTAGAAAACCTAGGAACATCATTAAAACTTACTAAAAAGTCCTTGGAGTCAAATAGGCTTCAGCCAATGGAAAACCATCTTGATTTTTCAGAGTAAATGGCCCACCCCGTCCAACCACCCAGCCCTGTTATGGTCGTCCAGCCATCCCGGGTAGCTCATCCCGGACCAGCCTTACCCAGACGTCCTGTCTTGTCCATCTACAGCCGTCCCGACCGGGTAGCTCATCCCGGACCAGCCTCCCGGAGCCTTGCCTTCTCCGCCCGGCCGTAGCCATCCCGACAAGCTTTACCCGGTCCTGCCTTGTCCATCTCCAGCCGGTCCATCCAGCCAGGCCCCCCGGACCAGCCTTCCTTGTCCAGTCCATCCCAACCGGGTTGCTCATCCCGGACCAGTCTTCCCAGACAGCTTGATGTGTTTCTAGTAAACTGATCATAACTCCTCCAATATAGCTCCAAATGACTTGAAACCACTTCCATTGGAAAGCTAACTCAATTTTCTGTGTCTCCACAAAATCTTAGCAACAGAAGACATATCTAAGGCCTTTTTCCATGCTCATCTTTGTCTTGACCAGATCATAGATTGACTTCTCTTTTCATGGCCAAACTTGATTCTTCACCTCTTTTTGGGCCATAAGGCTTCCAAACACCTCAAATCACACCAAAGCATACTCCAACACCTGATAAGGACAAATGAATGCAAAATGGACCTAAAGATGCCTAATGCTTAACTTATATGATCAAAATGCACGAGATATGGATGCTAAAAACATGTAAATATTCAAGATATCATCGACCCTTCACGGACCATTCCGAACCTGGTCCTATCCCACAACCATGCATCTTCGTCTAAATTTCCCGTAACACGGTCCTCAGGTCCATGGACACAATACCCATCTTTCATCTCACTTAGGATTATCGAAGAAAAACTTCGGAAAAGTTATAAAAGACTTGGTCGTCGAAACGGATTCCTGCCTGATGTATAAAACGGCTATGGTCAGCTTGAACACCAGTTGCCTTGACCATACGAGGAATTGGAATCCTTTCGGAAAAACCAACGGTTGTTTCTTAGGAAAAATCGTAAAAAAAACGTCCAAGTCCCGAAACGGCCGCGAAAGGGGCCTAGATTACGGATGAACGGCCCACTTACGATTTTAGAATAAGAATAAGATAAATGTCAAGTTTCCGAAGATAAATGTCAAGTTTCCGAGGATAATCATGAAGGATGACGAAAAATGGAAAAGCCCGTCTTGCGACGAATCCGGCCCAAAATGAGAGGCAAACCGACCTAGAGGGAGTATATAAGGAGAGCTTAAGGCAAGGAGCAAAAGGGAGTTTTTCAGAGCAAACTTGGCACTTAGAGCAATTTAGGCATTTTTCCGTTTTTTACTATCGAGCTGCGACTCAACTAGGTTAGAACTTAGGTGGCTAGACTAGCTAACGTACCGACAGCTCTCGTTGCCTAGGATCCTACCTGTTGTTCACGCTCAAACGCGAATTCGGAAATAATATATTTTCGTTCTCCTTTTGCTCTTTTCTTATTTATCATCCTTTATTCTTTCATATTGACTTTGTTGTGCGTGGCCCAGCAGATAACCGGGACCTTCAGCGAAGGCTAGGCTAGCTTGGCTTTCCTTCGATAAACAAAACTCGACGGTGTGAATTTCGGTTCCCACAACGCTTATCTCCGAACCTCCAGATATGACGTGGATTATTCGGTCCTGCCGTGGTGGTGAAGCCAGGATAGCTTCAGTGGGCTTCCCGGAGGTTCCCTTACCCAGATGGATCTTGGCCTTGTCTGAGAGGAATTCCCGGAGATGTCCCTTCTTGAGTAGCTCATTGACCTCAATCTTTAGTGCGACGCAATCCTCCGTTTTATGACCGTGGTCACTGTGGAAGTCGCACCAGAGGTCTGGGTTCCGGAAGGAGTCGGGTGCCTGCATCTTCTAAGGCAACATGACCTGTTTCCCCATCTGCCTCAGAGCATTGATCAGTTCTGGCCTCGATATGGAGAGGTGGGAAATATCAGGCCACGTGGACACTTCCACTGCTTCTGCCTTCCCGGTTGGGTGGAACTGATAATTGTCCCGATTCCTGGTCCCGGAATCCTTCGCTGGTCTCTGAAAGGGTCCTTCATCGCGCTCGTGCCTGTCTTGCCTGGTCACCTTCTGGCCTTGTTTCAGAAATGCCTCAGCGCAGCTAGCGACGTCTTCTTCCCACTTAACCTGAACCCAGGCTCAGGACAGCACATCTTCCTTCGTCTTGCACTGGTATTTCGTCAGCTCTTTGTAGTGATCCCCTTCTAGTCTCTCTTGAAGGCGGATATCGACGTAGGGATGTTGCACCCAGGGATCGCCACCTTCTCTTGTTTGAAGCGTGCGATATAGCTTCGCAGCGTCTCGGTCCAGCGCTGGTGAATCTCGTAGAGACAGTCCGAGGTTTTCTCCAAGTTCCTACTACTCGCGAAATGTTCTATGAACTGATCGCTGAGGGTTGCGAAAGAGGATATGGACCTGGTGGGTAGACTGATATACCATTGCAAGGCGGGTCTGGAGGGTTGACCCGAATCCTTCGCACATCGTGGCTTTACGAGACTCCCTGGGGAGTGATACGGCGAGCATCCTCTGTTTGTACTGCGCGATGTGGTCGTCTGGGTATCCCATGCCGTCGTACATCTTGATGCTGGGGAAGGAGAACTTCCTCGGCATCTCTATTAACGCGATTTCATCCGCGAAGGGGGTGTCCGCATAGGAGTCTGGACCACTCTTCCGGATTGGAGGAGCTACTCCTTGAAGTCTCTCTACCATAGATTGGATGGCATCAAACTTCTTGGCGAATATCTGTTCCAGGTAGGCTGTAACACCCCCGAACCGTTCTAGGTATAGGTCGAACCACCGGCCAACAATCAAACAAGAACATGACCGATGGACCAACTTTCTACCAAGGTTCGGGAGCGCTACATGACGGGCTATGGGCATTCCGGCCAAGGTCACAAAGAGTGCAATTCGTGACTAAGCCAGTTCGACCACTAACACGTCCCGTCAGATCAAGGCCTAAGACTTCTCAACTCGTACCTCAATCTGACGTTGTGTTAGCTTGGACAAAGCTAATATCAGATACAACAAGGCATTTACATAAAACATCGCTTTATTTATTTTATAACATATTCGGTTCACAACACACAAAATATTATACACGTAGTGGCATGCCAAGAGAGCAAAATATACATACTTATAGTCTGAAAACATCGCAAGCAAAAAGATGAAAATACTACACCAGCCGGCCTAACTTCCTGCGACCTCTACAAGCTCTAATGGTCACCTGAAAACAACAAAGAGTGAGGAGGAGTAATCTAGCATTACTCAGTGAGTTACAATCCCCAACTAACAAATACAACCCCTCGCTATCCCACCCCAAACAAATCTAAAGCGAGAGGTTCACCTAATAACCCAAATTAATAATAGTAATAATAAGCAATCAAAAATCCGCAGCAGAAAATAATACGAGTAAAATATCGATACTATAAGATAGTCGCTAAAACTCGTAAATCGATAAACTAGGGTTTACCAAAACCTTAACATAATATAATATAACTAGGGCCCGGTGACGTTAGGTTCCTCCTTCATCATCGGCAATATCTTATCTCCCTACCACGAAGGCTAGAAGAAGGAACTTTCAACCGACCGCGGCCCACAGTCATTCGGGGTCACCGCGCGACAGCCCACAGTCCTTCGGGGTCACTGCCACATTACACCGTCGTGTAATAACTCAGACTTAGGCCATGACCCCGTCTCTCTGAGTCTTCCCGATCCAGCGAATAAGGGGTTTCCTTGAACCCGCCGGGTACGAGATCTGAAGGAACGCTAACTCACCCACAATATACCTAGCAATGGCGGGTTACGCACATGCTGTCGGCCAATATAATACTAAACCCGGTAATATAACCAAGGTTCCAAACAATAATCACAATCAACACAATCAACCACATTCTAGAATATAGAATAAATACTAATTCCAGAATTTCTAACTACCGCAACCTAGCAATATCATCTAAGCATTCAACGTTCTCTAACCAATCAACCTAACGATTAGCATGCTACTACGATTCTCAAGCAGTAACTAAGAATGCTACTAAATCAATCAACCTAACCATTAATATTAATTAAACAAACCGTTACTCAGTTTAGACCTGGCCCCCTGCCATGATCCAACTTCCAAGTAACGGGAACCTGCATGAAAACAACTTAGCAATCAATTGATTATAACTCACAGTTTTTGGTTGACCGTGGTCTTGACGTCCGTCTTCTGCGATCCGAACCCTTTTCTTGACCTTCACAAGTAGACCCACGTCTTGACTGACTTCACTTGAACAGAACCTTCTTCAGATGTCGATTCAAATCGGGCAGAATAACTGTTCTCGAAAACTCTCAAAAACTGCCGAAAAAGGATCGAAAATGATCGAAACTATAACTTTCTTTCTTTGCTTTCTCTCTCACGTTTTTAACTGACTTTGAACTGGTCTGGATGTGTTGAAATGAGCTGGGGTCGTGGGGTATTTATAGGAAGCAGCAACCAATCAGAAACAGGCCGTGTGGCAGTCTGTGTGTCGCTTCGCATGGCTCCGGTCGCATGCGCGGCGGCACCTCGTGCTCCACATGTCTGGCTGCATGACCAGGATGGCATGCATGAAGACACCATGTCCTCCACTTGTCTGATGGCATGGACTGGTTTCATGCAGATCGACACCACAGCACACACATGTCGATCAGCATGTTTCGGTTGCAGGTTGAGCGGCACCTCGTGCTTCTGTGTGTCACTCCGCATGCTGTGATCGTTTGGGCTTCAACACCTTATGCTTCCCGTGCCACCTACCATGCCAGGCAGTTGACAACACGTCCTCAACTTGTCTGAAGGCATGGCCTGCTCACATGCACTTTGACACCACATCGGCCACATGTCGATCAGCATGCCTCGGTCACAGGTTGAGTGGCACCTCGTGCTTCTATGTGTCACTCAGCATGCTGTGATCTCCTGAGCTTCAACACCTCGTGCTTCCCTTGCCAGCTACCATGCCAGGCAGTTGACACCACGTCCTTATCCCATAGATCAAGCCACCTCGAGCTTCTCGGTCCATTCGACTGATTCCGGCCCTTCCGATGAATTTTCGACCCGCGATCAATCCCGAATATTTTTCTACGCCAGTTCTGATGAGCAGAATATTTTTAATAAACTCCAAAATAATTCTGACCTTGATGGAAAATATTTTCCGAGCCTCCGGCTTCCTCGAAAAATCCCAAAATACCGAAATCAGGGTTTTTGTTTGATTTCTGGTTTTCCCGTCGTTCTTCGATTCCCGTCGTGCTTCGATTCCCGTCGTGCTTACTTCCCGTCCTGCTTATATTCTCGTCCTGCTTCTGGCTTCTAAAATCATATTTTAATGATACGAAATCTTTTACCGGGAAAACTTCGCGGTAAAGAAACGTCGGCTTCAAAAACGTCGTGCTTCTAAAACGTCGTGCTTCCAAAATTTTTATTCTTCCAAAACATCAGTCTGATCAATCTAACACCTTCTCTAACAGGGTTGAGCAGCTTAAGGTTCCTTCACGATCAATTCTTCAACCACTCTATTAATAATAATTTTTTTTAAGGGTTCCTACATAGGCGGTCATGGAAAACCTGGCTGCGGCGGTCCCTTCGGGAGTATCCTGGTCGGGTTACGGCTTGGAATCGCTCTCCAGGTCATGGATCTGGGTGTTCCTGACCTCACCCCAGTTTGCATGGTTTTGTTGAGCGTCGTTTGCGGATGGGTTGCATCTCCCCCTGAGTTAGGCGTCTGCAGAGTGGGCATAGACTAGACTCGAGTTCGGAAGCGACGCTTTTTGTTGCTGACCGTGTTGAGGAGCTGATTCTCGTCTCGGAGAGAGATTTTGGCTTCGAGTTGGCTGAGCTTCTCCGCGCTTTGTTCGAGCTACTTAGAGTGCTCGTCCAGCTGACTCTTTAAACCCTGAACTTCGAGAGGATCTCGGGGTTTTCCACAGCGTCTTCCCGAGCTCGGTGTAGCTCGATTACTTGATTCTGCAGGCTGTCTAGCTGTCTTTGAAGCTCGGCTTCTCTTGGGATGGATTCGGGTAACTCGTTATGCTCATCTGCCGTCATCGTCACGTAGCTTAGATTACTCCCCTCCTTCTAGCGCCAAACTTTTAGGGGATTTTTGTGTAGGTTCTTTGTGAGCACCACGGAACGGTATATAAGCTTGAGAATGATAGAGTTCAAGGGTTAGTTCAAGAGATTTGTTTGAGGGTAGTAAGTTTTTTGAGAGATTTTAAAGGGATATAGACTTGAAGAGATGTTTTACTAGAGAATTGGGCAGGAACTACAACAGATTGAGTAAGAAACCTAGTTCTAGCCGCCTAACCCTAGTCTCTGAGTCTTGAGGAGTCGATCCCTTGCTTTAGGGTTTAGGTTCCCCTTATATAGTCTTCGTGGGCTGCTGGAAGTCGGTTTGGAGCTCATGAAAATCTTCCATATTCAGAAATATGGATGGTTCCCCCAATCGGAAGTTTTCCATTTTTCCCGGGGGATGGGACCGATGCAGGGGTCGGACCCGGGTGCCATCTCTTAGAAGGAACCTGGGGGCGGGTGTCCTGTCCGGGGTGTGGAGAAATCTAGTACCTGAGTATTTTTCCCCAACACAGCCACCTCGAGAAGCTAGCCCTAGCTCTGATGGTCGCGGCCCGCAAACTAAGACCGTACTTCCAAGCTCTTCCAGCCGTGGTTGTTACCTCTTTCCCCATCAAGCTGGTTCTTCACAAACCCGAAGTCTCAGGACGTCTAGCCGAATGGGCAGTGGAGCTGGGGGAATACAACGTAATATTTCAACTGGCTACCGCCATTAAATCGCAGGTCTTGGCCGAGTTCTCGCCTACCTTACTCCTGGCTCTGGAGCAGGAGGTACGCCTCCAAAGCAAGACAGCAGAAGAAGGAGACTGGACCCTGTATGTCGACGGGTCCAGCAATGTTCAAGGAGCCGGAGTTGGGATACACTACAAAAAAAGTCTACATTGATAGCACATTGTTATAGCACGTTTTACTGAACTGCTATCGTAGATGATTTAGAAATTTATGTATTATATAATAGCATTAGATAAACGCTATGATAGAGAAAAACCTAAAATAGCACTTAATTAATGCTATTTTAAGAATTACGTGAGCGGGAAAATAAAATCACGGTTTCACCCATACTTAGCGGGAATTTAGATTTAAGCGCCAAAGATATTATTTAAGCGGCTTAATAAAACTATGAAAGACTTATAATAGCATTTTTATAACGCTAAGCAAAGCTATTTGAACCCCCAAACCTTAAACATGGTTTTAAACCCTAAACTCTAAACACAACCCTTAAAACTCTAATCTTTTTATATTCTAATTTCAAATCTTAAAATTAAACTTAAAATTTTAAATTCTTAATCTTAAACTATAATTTCCTAACCACATATCCTTAATCTTTAATCAATCTCTATATCCTAAATCATAACTTCAAACATAAAATATACATTCTGTGTAAACATACAAATTTTTAAAATGATGACCAAAATGATAATCTTAATAATAATCTAATATTTTCAAACTTAAATATCAATTCTTAAAATAAATATCAATTTATTATGTTCAAAAATAAAACTTTAAACTTAAATTACAAAGTACAAAATATAAATTTTGAAATAAGATATAAGTAAGAAAAATTATTTACAAAACAAACCATCAAAGATTGAAGGACAAAAAAGATAATTTATAAAGAATATTTTCTTGCTACGATTTAGCTACGAATTTTTTTTGTAGCTCTTTATAAAATAGACACGAAATGCCACGTTTTTTTGTACATGCTTAAAACCCTAAATCCTAAAATGCCTTTAATCCCCAAATACTATATTCCAAACACTAAACTATAAACATAAACCCTATACCCCAAATCATAAATCTAAAACATCAAATCTTATATTTTTAAATTTAATACACTTAACTTTACTTTTAGATCTTATCTTCAACCCAAATCCCCTTACTCAAATCTTTATATTCCATATACACTAAACTTTACTATACATACAATACTCTAAATATAAACTTCAAAACTAAAACTTTAAAAATTTAACTACAAATCTTAAACGTAATATTCAAATCTAATATTTTCATACTCTAATCCAAAATCTTAAATCATACCATAAATCTCATATTCCAAAATTCAAATCTTAAATCATAAATTTAAACTTTACTTTTTATCATAATTTTTTATAACTATAAAATCTAAATTTAAAACTTTTAAACTTTGTATCAAACATACAAGTTTAATATTTTATTAAAAAAATACAGTTCAATACAAATATACTTTAACCATCAAAAATAAATCAACCATCAATTGTTTTAATCCAAGGGTTACAAATCCTCAATTGTTTTAATCCAATGATTACAAATCCATCGTTTGCCTATCCTCTACCTTGTTTCTCATTGGTCAGTTTCTATACTACATGGATAACAATTCTTTAACCTAACACACAAATCTCTCTCTCTCTCTTTGTGACGCCTCCTTTTCTCATCCAATCCATCAGGTTTGACCTCCTCATCACCACCACCGCCATCTCTCCTCCCACTCGTCACCACCACCACCATCGCCATCTTTCCCATCCGCCATCATTCCTCACCACCACCATCGCATCTCAGATTCATCACGACCACCATCGCATCTCAGATTCATCACCACCACCATCCGCCATCTCTCTCTCTCTCTCCACGACCTGATTCTCTTCTTTTCCACTCTTGTAGTGCTCTCTCCCTCTCTCTTTCTCTCCTTTGAATCTGATTTTGATTTGTTTTTTTTTGGTAAAGGAAGTTGGAGGAAACACAAGAGGCCTGAAGAGACGAGGTGACTGGAGGTCTCTCTATTGTTCCATCACCGAACTGCCACAGACCAAGGTCTCTCTTCCCCCTCCTCTCACTTCTTTTTACTTATCTTCATCTCGTAACATTGTTGGATTGTAGTGGGATTTGTAGTTGTTAAAGTCTGCTACTTTGGATTGTTCTTTGTTCAAGGTTGAGGCGGAGAGAACCGATCCGGAGGCGAAGAGGAGGTCGGAGAGAAGACAGAGCCAGAGGCTGGAGAAGACAGAACATAGGCGGCTGGAGTCTTTTTTTTTTTAGGTTTAGGTTTTTTTTTCTAATTTGGTTTAGTGTAAACCGAGATAGGTAGATTGTAGTGGTTTGATTTTATTTTTAATTTCTGGTTCTGGTTTAGTTTAGTAAACCGGAATAATTTGTAACTCAATTTTAATTATAAATAAAATTTATTTTATTTATAATTATAAAAGAAATTCGATTTAGTTTCCAATTATTTTATTTTTAATTATAATTAATTTTATTTTATTATAGAATGACATATCATAGCACAAATATATGAATTGTAATCAATTTGTAGCAAAATGGTAGTGCTATAGTTGAGTTAATAAGAGCATATGAGTATTGCTATCGTATCAGCACATTTCATAGCATTTTAAAAAATGCTATCATAAAGGGGGCATCTATGATGGCTGCCACATACATAGCATTTATGAATTCGCTATCAAACATCTACTATAGCATATTTCTCGCGCTAACAATATACATATTTCTTGTAGTGATATTACTCACCTCACCTTCTGCGAACACGGCCTCAAGAGCTGTAAGGTGCAACTTTAAGGCAACCAACAACGAAAGTGAGTATGAAGCCCTAATCGCTGGGCTGACACTCGCCCATCAGATGGGCGCGGAGAACATCCTAGTCTTCAGCGATTCCCAGCTGATAATAAATCAGGTGCAAGGAGAGTACCAGGCCAAGGACGACAGCATGATCCGTTATCTAGCGATCGCTCAGCGTCTCCTCAAGAAGTTCAGAAGCTATAAGCTTACAAAAATCCCTCGGGAAAAGAATTCGCAGGCTGACGCCCTGGCCAATCTAGGGTCCGCCCTCGAGACCAAGAGTCAGATGAGCATTCCTCCACTGGTCCTCCAATGGCCGGCCACTCTTGAGGAATCGACACCTGAAGTCATCTCTGCCATCGGAGAAGAGGAAACATGGATGACCCCCGTAGTCCAGTACCTGGAGAACGACATCCTCCCACAGGATCGCAACGAAAGCAGGAGGATCAAGAAAAAATCAGCAAGGTACTGCATCTCCCAAGGAATATTGTACCGAAGATCTTTCTCAGGACCCTACCTGCGGTGCGTAACACCCGGACAGGCTTCCAGGATCCTCGTAGAACTGCACGAAGGAGACTGTGGATCCCACTCCAGCGGCAGGAGCCTGGTGCTAAGAGCTAAAAGAGCGGGCCACTACTGGCTCACGATGGCTGAAGACGTTGACAGGAAAGCCAAGCACTGCGACAAGTTCTAGAGACACGCTCCCGTGTCCAAGCTTCCCCCGGAAAACCTCAAATCCATAAGCCCCCCCTGGCCATTTAGGAAGTGGGGCATGGATATAGTGGGAAAATTCCCAACTGCGCCGGGGCAAAAGGTTTTCCTCCTGGTAATGACCGACTACTTCTCCAAGTGGGTCGAAGCTGAAGCGCTCAGCTGAATCACCGATCTCAGATCAGGAAGTTCTTGTGGACGAACGTGATCACACGCTTCGGAGTCCCTCAAGAGATTGTCACTGAAAACGGGCTACAGTTCACCAGCCATAACTTCAAGGAGTTCTGCAAGGACTGGGGCATACAGCTCACCCTCGCCACACCCAGACATCCTCAATCCAACGGCCAAGCTGATTCCACAAACAAAACCGTGGTCAACATGCTAAAGAAACGCTTGGAGGGGTCTCATGGGAAGTGGGCAGAGGAACTACATGGAGTTCTATGGGCCTATAGGATTACTCCCATGACAGCAACGCAAGAAACTCCATATTCATTGGTCTATGGGGCAAAAGCCATAGTACCCACCGAGATGCACGTGAAGACAACTGTCTCCGGCTCCATCTCCCAAGAGGAGAACGACGAACTAATGTCTCTGAGCCTCGATCTACTCGACAAAAAGAGAGAGGCTGCTCGACTCAAAACCTGGTCCTACCAGAAGGACGTCGCTCGAAGCTACAACAAGAAAGTCAGAACCAGGACCTTCCAGCAAGGGGATTGGGTTCTACGACGAGTAGCCGAGAACACCAGGGAGAAAGCGGCAGGGAAACTCGCCCCCGGGTGGGAAGGACCCTACAAAATAATCGAGGTACGGGGAGCAGGAGCCTACAGGCTGCAAGACAGAAAAGATAAAATACAACCCAACTGCTGGAATGCCCTGCATCTCAAAGCTTATCATTTTTGATACGATCTCCGGATCCCTATATATATATTGCTTATTTTATACTATTTAAGCATCGTGGTTTTCTACTCCTATGTATGCTGGAAGTCTACTGACAAGACCTATATAATAAAATAGTTTCGACTATAAGATTAGTAGAATTACCACCATCCTTAAAAGGGGATACGAGGCGTCCACAAAACACAAATGGGTATGAGACTTAAGGCAGGAATGCGTCTGCGCAAACATCAGTATGCTGTCAAAATTACCTATAACCTCGGTATAGGCCTGGAGCCATAGAAATATTGGGGCCCCCAAAAGTACAAAATGTGAAAAGTACTTGTATTAAAACACTACGTGCTAAAAAATACAGGGGACACAAAGTACGAAAATCGCAAAAGTATTGTTACATACAGAGAGCAATAAGTGCAAAAGTCTGGGAGCACAATAAAAATCTCTGCTTATCAAGACGTGGAAAGCAGCAAAGCCTGGTGACTAGATCGCTATTCCAAGTGGATCCACACCAGCACCTCTAAAGTCTGATAGTGGTTTCCTGCAGAAGCAGCATGCAGCATTAGGAGCTCGATAGTGACCAGCTTCCGAGCGGTATAATGCGAGTTCCGAACAGGTACTGGGAGAAGTCTTGCCTAGGGAGACGGAGTAAGGTCCCTGCAAAACTAAAATTCCGGGTTATGAACTCCGGGAACTAAAATAATTCCAGAATTATTAACAATAGCAACTTACGGGTCCCTCACGATCTCCGGATCTGGAACGTACAGGTTCTACCTCGACCTACGGGTCCCTCATGATCTCCGGATCTGGAACCTACGAGTTCTACCTCGACCTACGGGTCCCTCATGATCTCCGGATCTGGAACCTACGGGTCCTACCTCGACCTACGAGTCCTTCACGATCTCGGGATCTGGAACCTACGGTTCTACCTCGACCTACGGGTCCCTCATGATCCCCGGATCTGGAACCTACGGGTTCTACCACGACCTACGGGTCCCTCAGGATCTCCGGATCTGGAACCTACGGGTTCTACCTTGACCTACGGGTCTCTCACGATCTCTGGATCTGAAACCTACGGGTTCTTCCTCAGCCTACGGGTCCTGAAACGGTCTCAGGACCTGGAGACTGTGGATCCCAACCCAATGCAAGAGTCTGAAATTCACGAGTTCTCAAAAGACCTGCGGATTCACGCGCGGTTCGAGAACCCACCAGACCATTGGCCCCCAAGGTCCGGCAGGATCAAGGGTCCTGGATCCCAAGGAAAATTTACAGATTCAGGAAGCCTAAGATACCCCAAGGAGATCCCTCCAACAAGATAAAGAAGAAACCGGTCCCAAGGGACTTACTACGCAAGCTCAATCAGAAGAAAAAAGCAAACAGGGATAAATCCAAGAAGTACTTCTCTTATAAAATAAAGGGGCCACAGCAGGGCCATTGTTCAAACAAAAAGCTACAAGGAGCCATTATTAAAAAAAGAGAGAAAGGAGAAAAGTAGGCGGAAACCCTCCTGGCCAAGCGAACTACTCTATCTCGGAAGCTGGCGGAATAGGAGGCTCGTCCTCAAAAGTGGGGGGATCAATGCCTTTGCTCTTGGACTCCGCCAGCATCATAGTCTTGTATTTCTCAAATGCCCTAGTCAGCTCCCATCAACTGGTCTGCTTCTTCAGCCACTCCCGCATCAACTCCCAGCGAGCGATGGTCCTCGCTCCATTAGCAGCCATCACCAGCTCAGGCTTGAAGGTCTCGGCCAACGCTTTAAGGGCACTGATCTCTTCCCCTAGTTCCTGATTCTTTTGGCTCACATCCAGGGCGTCAGTAGAAGACGCCTCGACCATCTACTTTAGATCTCTCACTTTGTCTTTGAGATCGCGGATCTCCAACTCCTGAGCCAGGAGCTGATCCTTCTCCTCCGACAATTGGCGCGCCAGATCCTTGATCACCTCTCGATCGTTGTCAGACCATCGCCGGACAGTCGCTCCCCAAAATGGTGAAGTTGGGAAATAGTCTGTGCAAGAAACATAGCACTCTCGTAAGAAGCCCCCTAATAAAAAAACAAGCAAGCAAAGGCTTACCCGAAGAAGTCCTCCCTGAAGAACTTAAACCACCTGCGTAGGTTCTCCCAAAAGAAGAACGGTGCCGTCCTGAGGAAACACCTTCAGGTTCAGGTTGGCCAGAGCCGTGGCCAAACTTCCCGCGGAGCGCGCGAAGTCAGCGGATTGTTGCGCTGACCTAGTCGTGGCACCACTACCTTTGGGCTTCTTCCCTTGAGACGAGGAGGACAGCTTCACATTCACCGCTGCAGCACGGCGACTCCCGGTAACCATCACGTCGTCTCCGGACGGTCCTACTAGCAGATCAGCAAATCCTTTCTTCGCGGATACTACATTCGCCGCCTCTTGGTAGGCTAAAATAGAATCCTCGGCCACATTCCCCGACATGTTTTCTACAAGGACACGGTTATCAACAACCTAAGAGAAACAAAAGAGAGTGTGCTAGCAAGTAGTACTTACTCCAGAGGCTGCTGCGTTGCAGTACGGTTTCGCTAACCAAGAAATTCACCTGATGACGATAGAGAGGAAGCTGTCGCACCCGGAGAACGGTACTCTCACCCTCGGAGGGAGCGGGATGAGTTCCAGCTGCAAAGAAAAACATCAAGATGAGAAATGGATATCTAACGATAAAACTCAGCTGCGACCTATGCCTACCTATAAAATTCCACCGGTAAAGGGATCCGGAGAACGTCATAAAGGCATATCTCTCTTGCCATTTCTTATTGAAGACTGGCCCTTTCCGATCACCTTTCGATAGCTCCTCCACGATCGACAAGCCGCTGCGAGGACGAAGATGGAATCGTCCCTCTCCCCCATTGAGAGGGGCTAAGTGATAGGTAAAAAGAACCTTGTTAATACCAAAGGATAAATACTCCAGGTCGTCCAACTTTTGAATGGCCATGAGAATCCTTCAAGTCGGGGGATTTAGCTGGGAAGGTGAAATCTCGAAAAGGGTGCACAAGCCAACGACCAGCGCAGGGATCACCCCCCGTGAAGCCAGTGTCGAAGAAAGTCTCGTAGACAGAAATCTCCCCCGGAATATAGCTGGAAGCACGTTCCTCTGGAGTGGGTACGAAGATCGACAAAGGAAGGAAGAGAGTTAGTTCCTCTTCCTCCGCCAAGTCATCCTCGATGACCAATGAGGCGGGACCCATCAGAGGAGGATCCGCGGAAACATAGGAGATAGGTGCGGGAGCCAACAGGTCGCAATCGGATTCTTTGCGTGGATTTGAGGAGCTACCAGACCCCTAGATCGGAGAATCCATCCTTCTTCTCAATCTAGCTCTATCTGTTGCCGAAGGGACCGAGGAGGCGGATCGCTTTGACATAATGGCAAGAGATCCTGATCGGCGGAACAAGTAGACTACCCTATAAGCTAATGAGCTCGATCTATCTAGGAAAATTCCAGAAAAAATGAGAGAAGACGAGGAAATATCTGGAAGAAGATATCGCCTGCAGAGAGGAGCGGAATGAAAAATAGGAAAGGGAAAAGCATCGAATATAAAGAAAAAGCCGTTGGATGCCTTCCCGAGGAAGCCGCGTGTTTGAGAATCCTCGGATTTGGGAAAAGATTTGAAATTCAAATTATTTCCTTTTAGAGACACAAACCGGTATCGATCGGAATCCCTATAATAAAGGAAAGATGATATGCGCCGAATCGTGAGATCAGGGATCTTCTGCATCCTGATCTGAGAACCTCGAGCAAGGGAGTTTGGCCGATTCCCCAAAGATATTGAAAGGCTCCAAGATCCCTCGGATCCACGTTACGAAAGCATAAGCTGCACGCTCCGGCCTCACTTCCCGAGAAAATCGTCCAGACTCTGAGCTCCATACAGACTCTGGGAGTCAGAACAGAAAGTGCCAGACTCCGGTCTATTATGAGGGGGCCAGACCTCCCCCGGGTTCAGTATACGGTTCCGGCCTAAAAGAAACTCGGCAAAGCAGAATTGTTGGAGCGATGTCCTGTCCAGGGAATGCCTGCTGAGAATGAGCAACTCCGGTTGACTTGAATGCACGGGTTATTCCCCGATTCTGATGTCTAAATCGAGAAATAAGGGGCAAACTGTTGGGGAAAAATACTCAGGTATTAGATTTCTCCAGACCCCGGACAGGATACCGTCCCCTAGGTTCCTGCTAAGAGATGGCACCCGGGTCTGACCCTTGCATCAGTCACTTCCCCCGGGAAAAATGGAAAACTTCCGATTGGGAGAACCTTCCATATTTTCGAATATGGAAGATTTCCCTGGGCTCCAAATCGACTCCCTGCAGTCCACGAAGGCTATATGAAGGGAACCTATACCATAAAGCAAAGGATCGACACTTCAAGACTTAGAGACTAGGGTTAGGCGGCTATAACAAGGGTTTATACACCAAATATTGTAGTTCCGGCTCTATTCTCTAATAAAACGTCTTGTTCCTTCTAAATTCCTGTAGTTCTCAAAAAAACTCTCAAATAAACTCACGAACCCCCGAGTTCTCTAGCCTCATCCATCGTTCCATGGTACTCACAAAGAACCGACACAAAAATCCCCTAACACATCCTTATCTCATCAAGCTCAGGTAGCTGAAAGAGTCTCTTCTCCTTGGCACTCTTGATGTCAAATTTCAGCAACTTTACAGCCCACAAAGCCTTGTACTCAAGCTCAACTGGTAGTAGGCAAGCCTTCCCATAGACAAGGTTGAAAGGTGTGGTACCTAAAGGAGTCTTGTAAGCTGTCCTATAAGCCCAAAGTGTATTCCCCATACATCAAAGATCTCTACCTCAAGGATTGGGTTTTGAGGCATTTCGTTCCTTCTTGTGATGTTCCCTCTTCTTTGGCATGAGTCACACCTTGAGACATAGTCTTGAGTGTCTTTGAACATATGTGGCCACAAAAACCCAGCTTGTAGAACCTTTGCAACTGTCTTGAAGGTGGCAAAAGGGCCTCCATATGATGATCCATGGCAATGTGAGAGGATCCCATCAATCTCCTCATTGGCAACCACCCTTCTATATAGCTGATCCTTGCAGAGAATGTAGAGATAAGGTTCATCCCAATAGTACCTCTTTAATTCTTTGTAGAACTTCTTCTTCGCATAACCTTCAAGATCCAATGGCTCCTTCCCAATAACAAGATAGTTCACAAAATCAGCATACCAAGGCTCTTTCTCATTTGTTGCCTTGACTTCTTCAATCTTCTTACCAGTTTCACAAACTGCCACCACTGCTCTAATCGTCATGATCTGCTCCTCAGGAAGTCCTTCATCAATGGGGATGCCACACTCAATTCTCAACCTGGACAAATGATCAGCTACACCATTATCAACTTCTGGCTTGTCTTTGATCTCAAGATCAAACTCTTGAAGTAGCAGAATCCATCTCAAAAGTCTTGGTTTTGCATCCTTCTTTGCCAAGAGATGCCTCAAATCTGCATGGTCTGTGTAAACACTGACTTTAGAGCCCACAAGGTAATTTCTGAACTTCTCAAAGGCAAAGACAATGGCCAACAGCGCCTTCTCTGTCGTGGCATATTTCATTTGAGCATCATCCAAGGTTCTGCTTTCATAATATATCATGTGGGTCTTCTTGTCCTTCCTTTGGCCCAAGAAAGCTCCAACAGCATAATCACTAGCATCAAACATGATCTCAAAAGGGAGATCACAATCTGGTGGCTGGACAATAGGAGCACTAACAAGTTCACTCTTCAGCTTCTTGAAGGCTTCAAGACACTCTTCATCAAAGGTATAGACGGCCTCCTTGCATAGCAACTTGGTCAATGGCCTAGCAATCTTTGAGAAGTCCTTGATGAACCTTCTATAGAACCTAGCAATGCCAAGGAAACTCCTTATGTCTTTCAATGTCCTTGGGAAAGCCAAACTGACCATCACATCAATCTTAGCTTTGTCCACCTCAATCCCCTTCTATGAAATCTTGTGCTCAAGCACAATCCCTTCTTTAACAATGAAGTGACACTTCTCCCAATTATGCACAAGGTTAAGTCTTGAAGAGTCAATCCTTTGCTTTAGGGTTTAGGTTCCCTTTATATAGCCTTCGTGGACTGCAGGGAGTCGTTTTGAAACCCATGGAAATCTTCCATATTCGGAAATATGGAAGGTTCTCCCAATCGGAAGTTTTCCATTTTTCCCGGGGGAAGGGACCGATGCAGGGGTCAGACCCGGGTGCCATCTCCTAGCAGGAACCTGGGAGTCGGTGTCCTGTCCGGGGTCTGGAGAAATCTAATACCTGAGTATTTTTCCCAACAGTTTGCCGATTATTTCTCTATTTCGACATCGGAATCAGGGAATAACCCGTGCACTCAAGTCAACCGGAGTTTCTCATTCTCAGCAGGCATTCCCTAGACAGGGCATTGCTCCAACAATTCTGCTTTGCCGAGTTCCTTTTAGGCCGGAACCATATACTGAACCCGGGGGAGGTCTGGCCCCCTCAGAATAAACCAGAGTCTGGCACATTCTGTTTTGACTCTGGAGTCTGTATGAAGCTCAGAGCCTGGATGATTTTCTCGGGAGGTGAGGCCGGAGCGTGCAGCTTGTGCTTTCGTAATGCTGGACCGAGACAGGAATTTGGAGGCTTCCAGCTGCTTCAGTGAGTTTGCCGAAATATTTGCCAAATTTCCTTTCTAAGCAGGATTTCTCCATTTATCTGTGAGGATCGAGTTTCCTTTTAGGCAGCCAGGTCGCTTATGGAAAGGATCGTCTAAGATACATAAGAATGCCATTTTTCCTTTTCTGGTTTCTTGGAAAAAATGGCAACTCAGGCGCATATAAAAATCTGGCGCATATAAAAATCTGGTGCGGCCTGCGTTGATATCTATCCTTTTCTAGTCTTTCTGATCTTCTCCTCTTGAATCAGGAAAGATGAAAAATTATACCGAGCTCCCCTCGTTCCCAGTTTCACTTGTGGGTGGTCGTGTGAGGCCACGCTGTTTTTCTGCCGATCCTTTCTCTTCTCCAGTTCCAGCGTGGGCGGAAATTCCGGTGGCTGATAGTGAAGCGGTTCCCATGGCGCCTTTGAAGCATCCCCACTCCTACTTGCTTGACGATGGCCCTTGCTCTGAGATCCGGGACGGGGATTTAATGGAGATCCGGAGGAGATATGGCGTTTCCCATTTGGTGAGGATAAGATGTCCCTCTGAGTACGAGCATGCTCCCGATGGGGGGACAACGAAATAGCCGTCTTTGGAGCGTATCTGGAGGCTGGTTTTTGAGGCGTTATTCCTTTTCTTGTTGCCGCAGTGTCCTCGTATTTCAGCTTCTGCCCTTCCCAGCTTACCCCTCTGACATGGAGAACTCTGATGGCTATCCAAGTGCTTGGGGAATTTCATGGCTTCTCCGTCGGAGTGCATGAGGTCCTATATCTCTACTATTTTTCCCCTTTGGTGAGTAAACAAGGGTTTTATCAACTCCGCTCCCGTGATGGCGCTCCTCTTGTTCGCTATGTAGTTCTGAGGCTTCCCCTAATCAGGGCTTGGAGACCGGAGCTCATCAGAGGTTGCTTGGTGAGGTGCTCTTCCTCCGTACCCAGGTTCGAGACATGATGGCGCAGCGTGACCTGCTGATTCAACGTGTGAGGACGTTTGCTCAGTGGGAGCTCATGAGAGAATGGCGGGAGAAGAGGATTGATCACTGGGCTCCCGTGGGAGAGTATCGCCGTTATCTGCTTTTATTTGGAGATGTTGAACGTCCTCTAGGAGGGTCCGTTCGAGCTGATACCTCGAGATCTGTTGTGGGGTCTCGATTTTTGTATTGACCATTGCCCTAAGTGATTTATACCTTTGTTTTTGCTTTCTGTCGTTTGCTGGATCTCTTTTTAATAATGACCTCTTTGTAACTCTTTTGTTTCTGAAATAATGGCCCTGGTGTGGCCCATTTATTTTATAAGACGAATACTTCTTGGATTTACCCCTGTTTGCTTTTTTCTTCTGATTGAGCTTGCGTAGTAAGTCCCTTGGGACCGGTTTCTTCTGTATTTTGTTGGAGGGATCTCCTTTGGGTATCTTAGGCTTCCTGAATCTGGAAATTTTCCTTGGGATCCAGAACCCTTGATCTTGCCGGACCTTGGGGGCCAATGGTCTGGTGGATTCTCGAACCGCGCGTGGATCCGCAGGTTTTTTGAGAACTCGCTAATTTCAGACTCCTGCGTTGGGTTGGGATCCGCAGACTCCAGGTCCTGAGACCGTTTTGGGACCCATGGGCTGAGGTAGACCCGTAGGTTCCAGATCCAGAGATCATGAGGGACCCGTAGGTCTTTATTGTTAATAATTCTAGAATTATATTAGTGCCCGGAGTTCGTAAACCCGGAATTTTAGTTTTGCAGGGACCGTACTCCGTCTCCCTAGGCAAGACTGCTCCCGGTACCTGTTTGGAACTCGCACTCTACGCTCGGAAGCTGGTCACTATCGAGCTCCTAATGCTGCATGCTGCTTCTGCAGGAAGCCACTATCAGACTTAGGGGTGCTGTTGTGAATCCACTTTGAATAGCGATTCAGTCACCAGGCTTTGCTGCTTTCCACGTCTGGATAAGCAGAGATTTTATTGTGCTCCCGGAATTTTTCACTTATTGCTCCATGTATGTCACAGTACTTTTGCAATTTTCGTATTTTGTGTCCCCTGTATTGTTTAGCACATAGCGTTTTAATACACGTACTTTTCACATTTTGTGTTGGGGACAAAATCGGTCACCACAGAATCAATGCCTGAAAGTCCTCGGAAAATATCCTCTTTGAAAAAGAGAGATAGAATGAGAGCGAGAAACCTAAATCGAGTTTCATATAAATTCCAAAAAGGAATCAGAAAAAAGGAAATCTCGAGAAGGACTATTCCGAGTCTCGGACAATGAGACGATCACGAAGGTTCAACCATCTGAACATACGAACGAACAAGGCAACCAACTCCGCGAAATGGCGAGTTGAACCCGTGAACAAGACCATGTTGGGGTCAAAAATGGTTATCTCGAAATCAACGTCTAAAAACTGCACTTTCATATACTCTCGACGAATGTTCTCGACCAAAAGACCAGAGAAAATTATACGCTCGCCAAGATGGCAAGTTCGAGCTTCCGAAACACTTCCAACTCACCAAAATGGGAAGTTGGAGCTCCCGAAGCATCACCAACTCACCAATTTGGCGAGTTGCTCCTCACCAACTCGCCAATTTGGCGAGTTGCTTCTCACCAACTCGCCAATTTGGAAAGTTGGAGCTCCCGGAGCATCGCACCTCAACAACTCGCCAAATTGGCGAGTTGCACCTCAACAACTCGCCAAATTAGCGAGTTGCAACTCAACAACTCGCCAAATTGGCGAGTTACCTCAACAACTCACTAAATTGGCGAGTTGCAACTCAACTACTTGCCAAATTGGCGAGTTGCAACTCAACAACTCGCCAAATTGGAGAGTTACCTCAACTCGCCAATTTGGCGAGTTAGCGAGTTGCAACTCAACAACTCGCCAAATTGGCGAGTTGCTGAGCGAGTTTCACCTCAGCAACTCGCCAAATTGGCGAGTTGCACCTCACAAACTCGCCAAATTGGCGAGTTGCACCTCAACAACTAGCCAAATTGGCAAGACCTGGATATTCTCCTCGCCCATCTGGTGGGCGAATGTCAGCCCAGCGATTTGGGCTTCATACTCGCTTTCGTTGTTGGTTGCCTTAAAGTTGCACCTTACATCTCTTGAGGCCGTGTTCCCAGAAGGTGAGGTGAATACTATCCCAACTCCGACTCCTCGAACGTACCGGGTCCAGTCTCCTTCTTTCGTTGTCTTGCTTTAGAGGCGTACCTCCTGGTCGAGAGCCGGGAGTTAGGTAGGCGAGAACAGCCCGAAGTCGTTTCGCCGCGTAGTCGGCCAGGACCTGCGATTTTATGGCGGTAGCCGGTCGAAATATTACGTCGTATTCCCCCAGCTCCACTGCCAATTTGGCTAGACGTCCTGAGACTTCGGTTGTGAAGAACCAGCTTGATGGGGAAAGAGGTAACAACCACGACTAGATGAGCTCGAATACGGTCTTAGTTTGCTGGCCGCGACCATCAGAGCTAGGGTTACCTTCTCGAGGTGGCTGTATCGAGTCTCTGCGTCCAAGAGGGCTTTACTCACGTAGTAGATCGAGTTGTCTGTTTCCCTCCTCGCGCAGGGCGGCACTGGCGTGTTCTAAGACCGCAAGGTATAATAGTAATACTTCTCCAGCCAAGGGCTTGAAAGAAGAGAAGGTGATGAGGTATACCTTGAGCTCGCATAAGGCGGACTCGCATTTCTCCGTCCATTGGAAATATTTCGGGTTCTTCAGCGTTTCGAAGAAGGCGTGGGATTTGTCGGATAGCCTGGAGATGAATCTGCTCAGAGCTGCCATCCTACCTGTTAGCCTCTGGACCTCTTTGACGTTCCTCCGGGAGGGAATGGATTGGATATCGCGTATCTGCTCAGGATTGGCTTCGATGCCCTTGTGGGTCACGATGTACCCCAGGAACTTTCCAGAGCTTACTCCAAACATGCACTTGGCTGGGTTGAGCTTCATGTTGTACTTCCGCAGGGTGGAGAATGCTTGCTGCAGATGCGAGAAATGGTCTTCGGCTTCCAGGGACTTCACCAGCATATTGTCGATATATATTTCCATGGTCTGCCCGATCTGATCTGCGAACATCCTGTTCATCAGCCTTTGGTAGGTGGATCCCGCGTTCTTTAGACCAAAGGGCATGACCTTGTAGCAATAGATGCCCCGGGAGGTCGTGAAGGACGTTTTCTCCTGATCGTCAGGATGCATGAGTATCTGGTTGTAGCCGGAGAACGCGTCCATGAAGCTCATTGCTGGTGCCCGGCTGTGGCATCGACAAGTTTGTCGATGTGAGGTAGGGGGAAAGGGTCCTTTGGACAGGCCTTGTTGAGGTCCGTGAAGTCTATACAGACTCTCCATTTGCCGTTCTTTTTCTTGACTACCACCACGTTAGCTAGCCACTCCGGGTACTGCACCTCGCGAATGAATCCGGCGTTGAGCAGATTTTTGACTTCCTCGTTGAAGTTCGCATCTCTCGGGAGTAAATTTCCTTCTCTTCTGCCTGATGGGCTGGTATTGGGGGTCCACCTGCAGCTTGTGCATGATTATCTCCGGATCGATTCCAGGCATATTGACGTGGGATCAGTCAAAGCAATCAGAATTGGATCTGAGGAAGTATATCAACCTCCTTCTGAGCCCTTCGTGTAGCTTAGAGCCTATCTGGAGGTGTCGAGCCTGATTTCCGTCAGCCAGTGGCACCTATCCATTTCTTCAATCTCGGGCTCCTCGGTATGTTGAGAGCCGGATGCTGGTTCTCTGTAATTGCTATAAGACCTTGGTCTTTCCTTTCAGGGTAGGCTGATAGCAAGATCGGGAGTTCTCCTGGTCACCCCTGATCGATCTTATGCCCCAACGGGGTGGGAAACTTTACCATCTGGTGGAGCGTTGAAGGGACGGCTCCCATATCGTGGATCCAGGACCGTCTGAGGATCATGTTGTAGGAGGACGGGCAGTCAACTACCAGGAACTTGGTTGACATATTGATTCCTTCGGCGTATACTAGAAGGGAGATTTCTCCGGTGGTCTGTTTGACTTCTCCGCTGAACCCCATGAGTGGAGTGGCTTTACGCGTCAAGGCGCTTTCCTCCAATCCCAGATCCTGGTAGGCAGCCTGGAATATGATGTTGTTGGAGCTTCCGTTGTCCACCAGTATCTTTTTCACCAAGCAATTCGCTACAGTTAGCGATATGACTATGGCGTCATGATGCGGGGCCAGGACCCTCTCCTGTTCCTTGGCCGTGAAACTGATCTCATCGGTTCCCAGGAGCAATCTCTTAGGTTCGGTGGTTTCCAGGCCGTACTTGGCGTTCTGTGTGCTCTTCTTGGCGGCGGCTGCATGGCTTACGCCGCTTATCTCCGCGCCTCCAGATATGACGTGGATCGTTCGGTCCTGACGAGGTGGCGAGGCAGGGACAGCTTCAGTGGGCTTCCCCCGGAGGTTCCCTTACTCAGATGGCTCTTGGCCTTGTCTGAGAGGAACTCCCGGAGGTGTCCCTTCTTGAGTAGCTCATTGACCTTGATATTCAGCGCGATGCAATCCTCCGTCTTGTGATCGTGGTCACTGTGAAAGTCGCACCAAAGGTCTGGGTTGTGGAAGGAATCGGGCGCCTTCATCTTCTGAGGCCACTTGACCTGTTGGCCCATCTGCCTCGGAGCGTTGATCAGTTCCGGCCTCGATATGGAGAGGTGGGAGATATCAGGCCATGTTGACACTGCCACTCCTTCTGCCTTCTCAGTTGGGCAGAACTGGTACTTGCCTCGGTTCCTGGTCTCGGAATCCTTGGTCGGTCTCTGAGAGGGTCTCTCGTCTCGATCGTGCCTATCTTGCCTGGTCACTTTCTGGCCCTGCTTCAGCGATGCCTCGGCGCGGCCAGCGACGTCTTCTTCCCATTTGATCTGAGCCCAGGCTCGGGATAGCACGTCTTCTATGGTCTTGCACTGGTATTTAGTCAGCTCTTTGTAGAAGTCCCCGTCTGAGAGCAGGCCACTCTTGAAGGCGGGTATTGCCGTAGGGATGTTGCACCCGGGGATCGCCACCTTCTCCTGGTTGAAGCGTGCGATGTAACTCCTCAGAGTTTCAGTTCGGCGCTGGTGAATCTCATAGAGGCAGTCTGAAGTTTTCTCCAGGTTCCTGCTACTCGTGAAATGCTCTACGAACTGGTCGCTGAGGGTTGCGAAAGAGGGTATGGACCTGGTGGGTAGGCTGATGTTCCACTGCAAGGCGGGTCCGACGAGAGTCAACCCAAATCATTTGTACATCGTGGCTTCACGAGATTCCCTAGGGAGTGACACGGCGAGCATCCTCTGCTTATACTGCGCGATGTGGTCATCTGGGTCTCCAGTCCCGTTGTACATCTTGATGCTGGGGAAGAAGAACTTCCTCAACATCTACATTAACGCGATTTTTTCCGCAAAGGGGGTGTCCGCGTAGGAGTCTGGACCACTCTTCCGGATCGGAGGAGCCACTCCTCGAAGCCTCTACCATCGACTGGATGGCATCGAACTTCTTGGCGAACATCTGCTCCAGGTAGGAGGTCATGGACGACCTGGATGCGGCGGTTCCTTTGGGAGTATCCTGGTCAGGTTCTGGCTCGGAATCGCTCTCCAAGTCATGGGCCTGGGTGTTCCTGACCTCTCCCTGGTTTGGATCGTTCTCGTTGAGCGCTGTTTGCGGGTGGGTCGCATCTCCTCTTGAAATAGGCGTCTCCAGAGTGGGTATAGACTGGACTCGAGTTTGGAAGCGATGTTTCTTGTTGTTGACCGAATCGAGGAGCTGATTCTCGTCTCTGAGGGAGACGTTTTCGGCCTCGAGTTGGCTAAGCTTCTCCGCGCTTTGTTCCAGTTGCTTGGAGTGCTCGTCCAGCTGACTCTTTAGACCCTTAACCTCCGAGAGGATCTCGGGGTTCTCCGCGGCATCTTCCCACGCTCGGTGTAGCTCGGTTACTTGGTTTTGTAGGCTGTCTAGCTGTCTTTGAAGCTCGGCTTCTCTTGGGGTGGATTCTGGTAACTCGTTATGCTCATCCACCGCCATCGTCACGTAGCTTAGATTACTCCCCTCCTTCTAGTGCCAAACTGTTAGGTGATTTTTGTGTCGGTTCTTTGTGAGTACCATGGAACGATGGATGAGGCTAGAGAACTCGGGGGTTCGTGAGTTTATTTGAGAGATTTGTTGAGAACTGATGATCGGCCTTTTCAAAGTCCTAATCAAATGTTGTAGAATACAAGATGTCAATCCAATTCTAAGAGATTCTAATGCAAAGGGAATGCAAGTTCATGCTTAATCTAAGTCTATCAAGATGAGAGGATGATTTAGAAACTAAGACAATATTAAAAATGCAATAAAAGATTAAACTTTCTTTCTTATGAGGAGAGTGAGACCCATGGGTATAGGGACTTGACATCAAATGATTAAGCTTCAATCCAAGATGCTAACTTTTCAATCAATCTAATCCTTATGCCTAGACAACAAAACTAAGCAAGCTCTATCCCTAGATGAATGCTCTTTGCAATGATCACCCAAGTACACCAAATCCCTTTGGCTGTAATGATCAAAGCAAACATGGAGAATGAGTCTAATAGCAATCCTAGCTCCTTTGACAACTAATCCCTTAGGCAAAGCAAGCTAAAACATAGATGAGTTGGTTCAGGCATTTCATAGAACACCTTCCGGGCATGAAATGCCTATAGCTCTATGCTTGAGAGGCCAACTCAAATATAGCTTTAAAACACCAAATCTATGCAAGGAAATGATAGATCTAACAATAGACACCTTGGATCTAACTTAATCACTCTCTATCACCCTAACCCATGGATCTTAGAAGGATCTACTCTCTAATCCACATGCTTACTCTTAAACCCATGATAGATTCAAGCTTAAACATATAGAGAAAGAAAGGATATGAAATCAAACAATCAAAAACACAAGATGAGATGAGATTAAGAATCAAGATGAAACTTTACTCAAGAGGTTTAATGTGTTCTTTGATAGAAAATGAGATAAGTCCCTCAAAGGGGATACAAGAGTATTTATATGGGGCTTGGAAACCCTTAGAAACATAAAATAAAAATTACTAAAAGGTCCTTGGCCAACTTGATTTTCAACCAATGAGAAGCTAGGAGAAAGGAAGAAGGTGGGACACCCGGCAGGCTGGACTGGTCCATGGCCGGGTGTGACCAGCCGGGTATGTCCTGCTCGTCCGGCGTCCAGGCCGTGCGGCCTCTCTAGGCTGGGTGTGTTCGGCCGCGTGGTGGGCGTCCAGCTGGTGGCAGGACGTGCGGGTGGTGCTGGCGGGTGATACTAGTCGGTGCACAGGCTGGTGCAGGTAGTGGGAACTGTGGATGTCAGTGTCCTGGTCGGGTGGTGCTGGGCGCGTCCGGAGCTCGTCTGGCATCGGAACGTGCGGGTCGTCCAGGTCGGGCAGGTGCTGTCGGGTGTCTTCTGGTGCGTGGGTGAGGCAAGGTCGGGTCGTCCTTGGGCGTCAGTCCGTCAGTCCCGTGCGGGCAGTGCAACCAGCGTGTGCCAGGGCGTCGCGTTCGTGCCTCCTTCCCGTGCGGGCAGTGCAACCCGCGTGTGCCAGGCCGCATGCTGGTCCCCGTGCGGGTGCTTGTCCCGGGTCGTCCTGGCCGCTGAGCTCATCCAGCATGACCTGATGGTTTGGCTCGGGTGTGGTTACCCGGGTGGCTTGACGTGCTTCCACTCAATTGATCATAACTCCTCCAATATGGCTCCAAATGTCTCGAAACCACTTCCATTGGAAAGCTAACTCAAACTGCCATGCCTCCACCAAATCTTAGCATCAGAAGGTATTCCTAAGGTCTCTGTCCATGTTCATCTTTAAACCCTTCTTCTTTCATCATAAGACTCCCAAACATCTTCAATATCTCCAAAGTGTGCTCCAACACCTAATAAGGACTTATGAATGCAAAATGAGCCTAAAGATGCCTATTGCCTAATCTAAATGAGCAAAAATGCATAAGATATGATAGCTAAAAACATGTAAATATGCAAGACATCAACTCCCCCACACTAGACCTTTGCTTGTCCTCAAGTAAACTTTTCAAACACAAGGGGAATGCAAGGATGGGAACAAAGCCACAGGAAACACTCAAGCACTCAACCTGACATCCTAAAGAAACATAGCAAATAGCATGAGCAAAACTTTCTTATTATGCTCTAGCTTCACAAGGCCTATCAATGACTCTTATGCCTCTACACAAGATGCAATGCCTATCAACCAACATGTTCTCTTAACCAGCCCTCACATTGATTCACACACACACACACAAGGTGAAGTCTCACAAATGGGCACATGATCTCAATCATTTGGCTAGGTGATCAAATGGTCTAATATGGATGAAAAGGAGGGTTCAATGCATCATTTCAAGGTGGCAATCACTCAAAATCCAGGAGCTTGATCATTATGCAAAATTTATCTAAGACTAGGAGCAATTCATGCATACATGGATCCATCCTCATCATTCTACCCAAATCCTAAGTGATTACAAGTTCTACACCCTCTTAATTCATCCCATAACCCAAAATGAAAACATACTCACATCACTCACCCAATGAACATTTTCTTT
Organism: Brassica nigra; assembly: GCA_016432835.1. NCBI lineage: Eukaryota > Viridiplantae > Streptophyta > Magnoliopsida > Brassicales > Brassicaceae > Brassica > Brassica nigra. The sequence continues at coordinate 46,449 of JAEACV010001039.1, forward strand.
CTCATGATGCTACCTCTAAGGACCTCTATTCACATTCTAAACTCTAACTCTTAAATCTTTCCTTCCCCACTATCTTATTGAATCTCTTTTTTTTTTTCTTTTCTTTTCTTTTCTTTTTCTTTTATTTTTTATTTTTATATATGCATGAGGGGAAGGTCAAAGACTTCAACTAAGAGCTTTTCATTTTTATTATTTCTAGGTCCCTAGGGCTTTTCTTTATCAAAACTTTTGTTCATCAATCTCAACTTTGTCACATCCCCAAACCCAAAATGTAAACAATTAGGCAACAAGCACTTCACTCACCATCCTAGAAGCTAGCTCAAATGATGACCCTATGCTAGCAAGAGATGAGAACAAATCCATGTCGCTCCCAATACTCTCAAGATTTTGCACATGACAAGCTATCAAAAGAGGCCTCACTCAAGCAAATCAATGTAGGCTTCAAAGAATGGATAAGGTTCAAGGGTAAGGGAGTGCCATTTGGGTTAACAAAGGGTGGTACAATGGAAAAGATAACCCAAATGTGCATGAGATCCATGATCAAGTATGCAAATGCCCATATGCAAGAGAGATTAAGTTCATTCAAGTCTAAGTTCAGGATGGAGCTGGTCTTAAGAACAATGCCAATATCAAGCAAGCAAGCAAGTTTCAAGAAGAGTTTTCAAGGCTCAAAGCATGCAAGCTTTTCAAAAGATGCTTAAGCTACTTGATATGTTTAACTAGGTGTCAAATTCAGTGCAAACGAGTGTTCTTCACAAGGCAATGCTCCATATGCAAATGAATGCAACCTATATGCTCTAGACTCAATCCTAAGGATGCAAGTGATGCAATCTTACATGATTCAAAATTTAAAATTTTTAGATTTTCTATGCACTTATGATTGTACAATGCAATGCATGAGACTCAAAATCACAAAGCAAACATGATCAAATATCCGGTACCTCCCCCACACTTAAATCACACAGTCTCTGTGTGAGTAAGAGAGTAAGAGGTACCTCAACAAGGCAAAATCAAATGTATATACAAAGGGTTGGAGGAATACCACACAAGGAGAGTTGGGCATGGTGCTTGTGGCATGACTAGAAGCTGGCTTGGTTCATAGCAACTAGAGGAGGCTGCTACATGGATCATGGGGCTCAAGTGGTTCACCACCATTCTTCTCTCTAGTGCTTGGCTTAACCTGAAAACCTTGACCACTTTTATTAAAACTTAAAGAGAATTGAAATTTCAAAACTATGTACAAGGATAACCATGGGACTTCCTCCCAAGTGAGCTTGTTTTGAGTCACTCAGCTTGACTACCTTGTCTCTTGAACTAGTGAGAAGGAGGATCCTTCTCACCTTCAAGTGTGATGGTGAGGACCTGAGAGAGAAGCTCTTGAAGCTTGATTGGGTCATCTTGGAGCTGAGGAGTGATGATGGCTCTAGCATTTGAGAATGGTGTGGACCTGCCCTTATGCTTGATCTTGTACTCAATGGCTCCATTCCTGAGCTTCTTTGGATGGAGAGTGATAGTGTGTGAGAGCAAATCAAGAGGTGGAGGATGAGGCTCTTTCACTATCTTCTTCTTGCCATGAGTGGCCTTTGAGGCTCCACCCATCCCTCTCTTTTAGCACTTTCCAAGTGCTCAACACACAACTCCTTAGAACACTCTCCATCAAGACCTTCTTTCTTTCCAACAACCTCTTCATCTTGGGGCTTCTCAACAGCTTGTGCATCACGAGTTATTGTCCCACAATAGTCTGATTCCATTGGAGGTTGGAGAGGAGGAGACAGCTTTGTTGACATGCATGAGGGTGACCTTCTTGTTGGGAAAGTCAATGCAAGCTCCAACTGTTGTGAGGAAAGGAGTGCCAAGGATCAAAGGGACTCTTTCTTCAGATGTCATCTTCAAAACAGTGAGGTCAATAGGTATGGTGCATGATCCAATCTTCAAGGGAAAGTCCTTGATTATGCCAAGTGGGGTTGTAGAAGATGAATCCCCAAAGGTGAGAGGAGGAGTATCTGTTTCCATGCTTTCAATCCCAATACTGCACCATGTCCAAGGAGATGACATTCACACTAGCTCCACTATCAACAAGAGCATCATCCATAGTTAGTTTACCAAGAGAGCAAGACAATGTGAACTTCCCTTGAGACTCAAGCTTAGGGAGGGACTTGGGAGGGATTGGTGGATCAATCTTCAGAAGTGAGATGTCCAAAAGTTCAGCCACTTCAGCTTGGTGGGTGAGAATGTCTTTATGAGCATCATTTGGACATGAGCAGCATGCATATTGCTGATCTCTGGAAGCTTGACTCCAATATCACTGAGGTCTTTTCTGAATTTGGAGACCACTTTTTCTGAGCTTTGGTGAGGAACCTTTGAGGGTAAGGGAGCTTATCATATGGTGATAGCTCAACCTCATTGTCTTCTTCCTTCACTTCTTTCAGCTTGGGGTTAGCACTCTTCTCAACTTGTGTCAACCTTAGGCTCATCAATCCTTCCTTGAACCTTCTTATCAGCTCTCTTCACAACTCTAGCTTCAGCTGTGGCCACAACCAGTCTCTTATCATTTTCAATCTGATTTCCAAGCACGAGCCTCTCAATCTCATCAACATCATTCTTATGATCACTCAATGCAATCCCTGAAGAAATGGAGATGATAACATTGCAAGTGTCCTTAGGGTTCTTCTCTGGTTTCCTGGTAGAGATCCCATTGGATTCTTGGAGGATGAAGACATGGATGTAACTTGGCTCTCAAGGCTTTGAGGTGAGAGGCAAGTTGCATGTACTTGTTGTTGAGGTCAGAATAGGTTCCATCAATCTTAGCATGGATGTTCTTGAACTCATCACCAATGGTCTTAGCATTTCTTTCTTGAGCTTCTAAGAGTTGCTTGAACATGGACTCCAAATTTGAACTTGGAGCCTGAGCTGGAGAAGAGCTTCCTTGGGGCTGAGTAGGCTGGTTTGCTTGGTAACCTCCTTGGTGATTGTTGTAGTAAGGTTTTTGCTGGTAGTTGTTTTGGTATTGGAAGTTAGGCTCCTTCCTATACCATGTGCCATTAGAATTGATGAAACACAGCTCCTCTTGTCCTTCTACACCATGAACTTCAGTAGTTCTAGCAGGCTGTTTCTGTTGCTGGTTCCCAATGGAGTTAAGCTGCTCTTGCTTAGCCTTCTCAAGAAGCTTGTCCAACTTTTCTTGGAGACTTCAGGGTCTTTCTTGTGTGCTGATCATCTTCATCAGTGCCTCTGTTGGCCCTATCATGCTCCTCACTGTAGACTGAGTCACTCCTGGCCATGTTCTCCACCAGCTCCTCAGCATCCTGCTCAGTTCTGCCCAAGAAGAACCCATTGCTGGCTGTGTCCAATCTGCTCCTGAACTCTGGTAGAGCACCTCTGTAGAAGGTACTAAGCAAACTCTCCTTGGTGAAGCCATGATGTGGGCATTGAGACCAATAGCCCTTGAACCTCTCCCATGCTTCACTAAAGCTCTCAAGGTTCTTCTGCTGAAAGCTAGAGATCTCATTTCGGATCTTGGCTGTTCTTGAGGTAGAGAAGAATTTCTCTAGGAATGCTCTCTTGCACTCATTCCAAGTAGTGATGGAGTCACTTGGAACAGCCTTCTCCCATAGATGTGCCTTGTCTCCCAAAGAGAATGGAAACAGCCTCAGCTTGAAAGCATCTTCAGAGACTCCATTAATCTTGGACAAGCTACAGTAGCTATCAAATGTGTCCAAGTGATCAAGGGATCCTCCACAGCAAGGCCATGGAACTTGTTGTTCTCAATCAAATGCAGCAGGCCTGCTTTGATCTCAAAGTTGTTGTTCTCCACAGCTGGTGCCCTTATCCCCAACCTATGACCATGAATGTGAGGTTGATCATAGGCTCCAATGGCTCTAGCTTGGCGTGGTTGGTGATGTGGCTGGTGTGGTGGTCTTGGATTGTCAGCTCTTGGACCATTGCCCCTAGAACATTACCATCTTGAGGCAGATTCTCCATCTCAAACCCCAACCTTTGAAGATGAGCCTGTTGCTCTACTTCTCTTCTTTGTCTAGCTATTTCCTCTCAAGTGCAGCAATCTCTTCAACAGTAGGAACCAAGTTGGATGCCCTCTGCTTCTTGTTATCATACACCTGAAAATCAAAGATAGAAGAGGCAAGAACCAATATCACAAGATACAATAAAATAAAATGACTTAGTCTCAAGCAAATAACTAAATCCCAATGTCAAAATCAACTTAGAAGTTGGTAACGGCGCAATTTGATGATCGGCCTTTTCAAAGTCCTAATCAAATGTTGTAGAATACAAGATGTCAATCCAATTCTAAGAGATTCTAATGCAAAGGGAATGCAAGTTCATGCTTAATCTAAGTCTATCAAGATGAGAGGATGATTTAGAAACTAAGACAATATTAAAAATGCAATAAAAGATTAAACTTTCTTTCTTATGAGGAGAGTGAGACCCATGGGTATAGGGACTTGACATCAAATGATTAAGCTTCAATCCAAGATGCTAACTTTTCAATCAATCTAATCCTTATGCCTAGACAACAAAACTAAGCAAGCTCTATCCCTAGATGAATGCTCTTTGCAATGATCACCCAAGTACACCAAATCCCTTTGGCTGTAATGATCAAAGCAAACATGGAGAATGAGTCTAATAGCAATCCTAGCTCCTTTGACAACTAATCCCTTAGGCAAAGCAAGCTAAAACATAGATGAGTTGGTTCAGGCATTTCATAGAACACCTTCCGGCATGAAATGCCTATAGCTCTATGCTTGAGAGGCCAACTCAAATATAGCTTTAAAACACCAAATCTATGCAAGGAAATGATAGATCTAACAATGACACCTTGGATCTAACTTAATCACTCTCTATCACCCTAACCCATGGATCTTGAAGGATCTACTCACTAATCCACATGCTTACTCTTAAACCCATGATAGATTCAAGCTTAAACATATAGAGAAAGAAAGGATATGAAATCAAACAATCAAAACACAAGATGAGATGAGATTAAGAATCAAGATGAAACTTTACTCAAGAGGTTTAATGTGTTCTTTGATAGAAAATGAGATAAGTCCCTCAAAGGGGATACAAGAGTATTTATATGGGGCTTGGAAACCCTTAGAAACATAAAATAAAATTACTAAAAGGTCCTTGGCCAACTTGATTTTCAACCAATGAGAAGCTAGGAGAAAGGAAGAAGGTGGGACACCCGGCAGGCTGGACTGGTCCATGGCCGGGTGTGACCAGCCGGTATGTCCTGCTCGTCCGGCGTCCAGGCCGCGCGGCCTCTAGGCTGGGTGTGTTCGCCACAGGTGGGCGTCCAGCTGGTGGCAGGACGTGCGGGTGGTGCTGGCGGGTGATACTAGTCGGGTGCACAGGCTGGTACGCCGGTAGGGAACTGTGGGATGTCCGAGTGTCCTGGTCCGGGTGGTGCTGGACGCGTCCGAGCTCGTCTGGCATCGAACGCGCGGGTCGTCCAGGTCGGGCAGGTGCTGTCGGGTGTCTTCTGCGCTGGGTGAGGCAAGGTCGGGTCGTCCTTGGCCCAGTCCGTCAGTCCCGCGGCGGTGCAACCGCGTGTGCCAGGCCGCGGCGTTCGTGCCTCCTTCCCGCAGGGCAGTGCAACCCGCGTGTGCCAGGCCGCATGCTAGTCCCTCGTTCCCGCGGGTGCTTGTCCCCGGTCGTCCTGGCTGCGACTGAGCTCATCCAGCATGACCTGATGGTTTGGCTCGGGTGTGGTTACCCGGTGGCTTGATGCTTCCACTCAATTGATCATAACTCCTCCAATATGGCTCCAAATGTCTCAACCACTTCCATTGGAAGCTAACTCAAACTGCCATGTCTCCACCAAATCTTAGCATCAGGTATTCCTAAGGTCTCTGTCCATGTTCATCTTTAAACCCTTCTTCTTTCATCATAAGGCTCCCAAACATCTTCAATATCTCCAAAGTGTGCTCCAACACCTAATAAGGACTTATGAATGCAAAATGAGCCTAAAGATGCCTATTGCCTAATCTAAATGAGCAAAATGCATAAGATATGATAGCTAAAAACATGTAAATATGCAAGACATCAAGAACTACAAGAATTCGAGGAACAAAACGTTTTATTAGAGAATAGAGCCGAACTACAATATTTGGTGTATAAACCCTAGTTCTAGCCGCTAACCCTAGTCTTTAAGTCTTGAAGAGTCGATCCTTTGCTTTAGGGTTTAGGTTCCTTTATATAGCCTTCGTGGACTGCAGGAGTCGGTTTGAGCTCATGGAAATCTTCCACATTCAAAAATATGGAAGGTTCTCCCAATCGGAAGTTTTCCATTTTCCCAGAGAAGGGACCGATGCAGGGTCAGACCGGGTGCCATCTCTTAGCAGGAACCTGGGAGCCGGTGTCCTGTACGGGGTCTGGAGAAATCTAATAACTGAGTATTTTCCCGAACACAAGGATTAAGGGTCTTTAGCTTCTCATCCATCTCAAGCACCACAAAGTCTGTGGGAATCTGATGTCTTGCATATTTACATTTTTTTAGCATCCATATCTTGTACATTTTGATCATATAAGTTAGGCATTAGGCATCTTTAGGTCCATTTTGCATTCATTTGATCTACCCGGCCAGCTTGATATGCTTCAAGTGAACTGATCATAACTCCTCCAATACAGCTCCAAATGACTTGAAACCACTTCCATTGGAAAGCTAACTCAATTTTCTATGTCTCCACAAAATCTTAGCAACAGAAGACATCTCTAAGGCCTCTGTCCATGCTCATCTTTGTCTCGACCAGATCATGGATTGACTTCTCTTTTCATGGCCAAACTTGATTCTTCAGCTCTTTTTGGGCCATAAGACTCCCAAACACCTCAAATCACACCAAAGCATACTCCAACACCTGATAAGGACAAATGAATGCAAAATGGACCTAAAGATTCCTAGTGCCTAACTTATATGATCAAAATGCAGGGATATGGATGCTAAAACATGTAAATATGCAAGACATCAGAATCTCACAATTTCCAACCATCACAGGGAGATCCTCCAGAATACCAATGGGAAGCTTCACAGAACGATCAGCAAGCACCAAGGAGAGTCTACACTTCTTGTATTGAGTGAACCCAAGCTTCTTGGCAACAGATAAAGGCATGAGGCTGACACTAGCTCCCAAGTCGATAAGCATCTCTCAAACATTAAGGGACCAATGGCACAAGGCGAGTAAACCATCCTGGATCCTCTAGCTTCTAAGTAATGGCACTGCACTGCACTCATGAGTAAGAACCATCATACCCTCCATCTCTTTCTTCTTTGTAGCTACAACATCCTTCAAGAACTTGCTGTATTGAGGAACTAGCATGAAAGCATCAATGATGGGCATTGGGACCTGAACTTCACTCATTTGCTTCTCAAAGAGTGCCTTGTACTTCTCCAACAGCTGCCTCTTGAATCTTCCAGGAAATGGTAGCTTTGGCTCATGGGGAGGAGGAACAAAAGAAGATTCTTTTGTTGTAGCAATTCACACTCTTTCAATGCCTTCTTCACTCTCCTACTTTCCCACCCTTTAGCTTCAACAATCTTTTCCAGAATTTTTTCATCAAATTTCTTATTCACAATCACCACATCATCATTAATGTTGATGGCCACCTCCCCACCTTGTTTCTCATCATCCTTGATGAGAATTCTAGGGGGCAACTCTCTACCACTTCTTAGGGTGATTGCTTTCATTGGTTCCTTGGGGTTTTGCTCGGCTTTTCCAGGTAGTGACCCTTGTTGGCGATTGGTGTGACAGTTCATGGAGGCAAACTGACTTTCCAAAGCTCTGAACTTGTTGTTGAGCTCATTGTAGCTCCCATCAATCCTGAGGGAGATGTTTCATCTCATTCCTTATGTTGGTATCATTGCTAGTTTGATTCTCCAATATCCTCCTTCATTAACGCACCTGCCTCTAAAGTGGAAGGACTAGCTTGTTGGTGAGTAGATTGGTTTCCCTGTTGGAGAAGCCTGGAGGGTAGCTCTGCTTTGCTTGGTATCCTCCTTGTTGGTTATGGAGGCACCCAAGAGTAGTTCGCTTAGGCTGGTAACCACCTTATTGATTGTTGAGTATGGCCTTTGCTGATAGTTGTTGTACTAAAAGTTGGGCTCCTTCGTACTAAGTACCATTGTTGTTGATGAAACACAGCTCTTGGCCTTCCAAACCATCAACCTGTTGACCACATGAGGCACCTCTTGGTTAGGATCACCAACAAAGTGCATCTGCTCTTGTCAAAGCTCTATCTGCAATAAGGATGTCCATCTTCTCCGTAGAGATTTCAGCTCTTTCTTTGTCTGCTGGTCATCAGTCCTGTTCCCTATCATGCTCCTCACTGTGACTGAGTCGCTCTTAGCCATGTTCTCCACCACCTCTGCTTCCTGCTCAGTTCTTCCCAAGAAGAAACCATTGCTAGCAGCATCAAGTTTGTTCCTGCATTGTGGAAGAGCACCCGATAGAAGGTACTAAGCAAGCTCTCCTGGTGAATCCATGATGTGGGCATTGAGACCAGTAGCCCCTTGAACCTCCCATGCTTCATTAAAGCCTTCTAAATTCTTCTGCTGAAATCCAGAGACTTCATTCCTGATCTTGGCTGTCCTGGAAGTAGAGAAGAACTTGTCTAAGAAAGCCTTCTGCACTCATTCCAAGTGTTGATAAAGTCACTTGGAAAAGCTTTCTCCCACTGATGTGCCTTGTCTATCAAAGAGAAGGGAAACAGCCTCAGCTTGAAAGCATCTTCGAGACCCCATTTTTCCTGGACAAGCTACAATAGCTATCAAACTTGTCCAAGTGGTCAAGTGGATCCTCTTCAGCAAGGCCATGAAACTTGTTGTTCTCTCATCACTGGAGCAGTCCTGACTTGATCTTAAAGTTGTTGTTCTCACAGCTAGTGGCCTGATGCCTCTCTATAAACATGGATGTTAGGTTGGTCATAGGTCCCAATGGCACAGCTTGGCGCTGTGGATGGTGTTGGCTGTGGTCTAGGTTCTCAGCTCCTGGACCATTGCCCCTGGGTAGCACCATTTTGAGGCAGGATCTCCATATCAAAACACAACCTCTGCAAGTGAGCTTGTTGCTCTTCTTCTCTTCTCTATCTTGCTATCTCCCTCTCAAGTGCAGCAATCTCTTCAACAGTGGGAACCAGGTTTGATGCACCTCTGCTTCTCAAGATCATACACCTGAAATGCAAAGAGAGAGGAAGAAGGAGAATCAGTAACACAATAAAAGAAAAAATGACTTAGTCTCAAGCAAGTGACTAAATCTCAATGTCGAAATCAACTTAGAACTTTGCAACGGCGCCAATTAGATATTTGGACTTTTCAAGGGTCCAAATCAAATGATGTAGTATAAGAGATTGTCAAACCAATCCTAAGTGATTCTAATGCAAAGGGAATACATGACCATGCTTAATCCAAGTGCAGCCAATAAGTGAGATGGTTTTTGAACTAAGACAATACTTAAATGCAATAAAAGATGAAACTTTCTTTCAATATGAGGAGATGAGATCCATGGGTATAGGGACTTGATCTTAAGTGATTAAGGTTCAATCTAAGATGTCAAACTTTTCAATCAATCTAATTTCTTATGCCTAGACACTATGCTAAAAAAACTCTTTCCCAAGATGAATGCTCTTTTGCAATGATCACCCAATACATCAAATCCCTTTGACTGTAATGATCAAGGCAAACATTATAAATGAGTCTAATAGCAATCCTAGCTCCTTTAACAACTAATCCCTTAGGTAAAGCAAGCTAAAAGCATAGATGAGTTGATTCAGGCATTTCAACGAACACCTTCCGGGCGGAAATGCCTAAAGCTCTATGTATGAGAGGCCAACTCAAATATAGCATTAAGAACACTCAATCAAGCAAGGAAAAGAAAGATCTAACACTAAACATCTCATCTACACTTAATCACTCTCAATCACCCTAACCCATGAATCTTAAATGTATCTACTCACTAATCCACAGGCTTACTCTAAA